>JASDQU010501852.1:15952-58354 GCA_032191745.1 Picea mariana
TAAATAAGAGGCAAGAATCTCTCAGTTTAATGAAATTTGAGCATATTGAATAGCTATAGGTGAATGAGGTAACCAAAGGATATCTAAGCCGAATTTAAGAGGTAAGGTGAAGTAAAGAAGGTCGAAATTCAAGGGAGGATAAATTCTTTTGATGATGCTTTCTAAGGTATGTTATTTATAGGTCATCTCACCATTTTCGCAATAACATTTTTTCTAGAATGATTCATACCGTGAAATTGGGAGGCCATTGAGGAAACATATACAAGTATCTGTGGTACACATTTTAGCTTGTGAGTCATTGTATTTGTGGAGTTACACTCCATGGAAAATAGGGTTTGTGGCTAGTCCTGAAAGTAGTCTACAACATGTGTTTCAGGTAAAAACGTTATAAATTATTCATAAAAGATCCAAATTCAGTAAGCCCAAATGTGTTGGTTAGAGTACAGCCTTTAGTATTCTTTGTACAATTTTCAAATCCATACAACAAATATTATGTGCGCAGCATGCTCTACACGTTCACTCTCTAGAATAAGTCATAATTCAACAAGGTATGCCATTTTTTCTATAACTCCTTTTCTGAGAGGTTCCAAGTAGTGAAATCTAGAGGAATTGCATAAAAGACATTGAAGAACATTGTGTACCATTTTTAGATCTTTATTCATTACAGGTACATAGTTATGATTATTGTAAGTTAGAGTTTTTGAGTAATCCAAAATTAGTCACGTGAGACTAAAGTAAAGTTTGATGAAAATGTTAGTCTCTTGTTGTTAAAGTTAAGGAAGGTTTGAGGGTATGTGATCATATACACCGGGTCTGTTACATATTTACAAATCATATTTGGATGATGAAATTGATGAGGGATTTTGGTTGAGGTACATGTTGGGTACATGGTTGAGACAAGTAGTTGATGATGTTGGTACATATTGATGAGTCATAGTTGATACATGATTGATACATACTTGGTACATGGTTAGGGGCACTTGTTAGTAGTATTGTTGAAACATGGTTTATGGATGATGTAGCATACTTATATTGGTATATTATTAGAAGCACATATTGATCTTGGTGATGATTATTAGTTGTTTTGTTATTCTTAGTTGATAAAGATCTTTGAGAGTTGTCTTGGTGATTGATCTTGGTGAGTAGATGTGATTTGGTTGATAATATTGATAAGACAGGTTGTTTTGATAGGTTGTTTGGAAAAAAAATTGTGATAGGTTGTTTTTACAGGTTTGGTTCATGGTTGATGCACTTGTTCATGGTACAGGTTGAGGTACAGGTTGGTGCATGGTTGATGCACTTGTTTATGGTACAGGTTGATTACAGATTGAGGTACAGGTTGATGCATGGTTGATGTATGGTTCAGGTTATTGATACAAGTTGTTTGGTGTAGGTTGATTGGTACAGGTTTACAACAGTATATCTCACATTGATAGTGTGACAGCGGTTCCATCATTCTAATTATACATCACGGTGATTGGACGGGGCAAGGACAGGTGGTTGTAGCCACCTTCCGATTATAACTGGATAACATAGGGGGTTGTAGCCTCCTTCTGGTTGTATCCAGAGAATTGGGGAGTTGGAGATTCCCTCAAGTTGTAGCCTGAGAAACTAGGGGGATGTAGCCTCCTTCTAGTTCTAGCAAGAGAATTGGGGAGTTGGAGCTTCCTTCAGGTTGTAGCTTGAGAAAATAGAGGGTTGGAGCTTCCTTCTAGTTGCAACTGGAAAACAAAGGAAGTTGGTGCTTCCAATGAATGTAATTCTTAAAGACATATAAGAAAAAACATTTCGTGGTTTTCTCCTGCTTTGGGTTTCCACGTAAAACACGAGTGTATTGTGTATGCGTGTGATTGCTCATTTGTTCATTGTTTATTTACTCTGCAACTATTGTATGATAATGCTACATTGATATAACACTTTTATTTTACGATAAAAAGGATTAAATTGCTCTATTACTAATTCATCCCCCCTCTCAGTAATCCAACATTTATGACTTTGGTCACACATTTAACTCACACTTAGAAGATTATGTTTCATATATTCTAATAGTAGACCATTTTCTTCCTTGGTATTCTTGTTTCAAATTCTGACTGTGCCTTTTCCAATGATTTTAGCTGAATCGTCATTTCTGAAGGAATCTGATCTATTTCTTTCCTTTCTTAATGTAAAAAACCCGTCTTTATCACATGTCATGTGTTTTGAACAACCACTGTCAACATACCAACCACGTTTATTCTTCTTATCTTGTAAAGAGAGTCTGCATTCTTCATTGCTATACTGATTCTGCTTTCCTACCCATGTTCTCTTCTAAGGTTCTTGTCTGTGACTCTTGTTTTTCTGTTGTGGTTCTCTAGGAGGAATTGTCATTCTGCAATATTTAGCCATGTGTCCAATGCTTTTACACTTGTAACATTCCACTTCAATGCTCAATGATTCAAACCTATTGTAAATTCTTCTCTGTGTTTCATTGGGCCTTCTTGGATAACTCTTTTGTGTATGAATTTCAAAGTTGTTTATGTTCCTGATGTTAGCTCTATAATTCATGGATTTATGTCCAAAATTATTACATGCATAACATAAACCAAAAAATATGGTTTTATACCTAGGAGTTGAAGATATTCTGAAAGGAGTTGCTCTTCTGAATCTGTCTTCTTCTTGAGGCCTATCTGTTAGTCATTGATTCTGAAATTTGAATCTTCTCGGTGGAGGAGTATCCCTGTAATCTTCTTTGTAGGTCTTCATATCCCTTTTGATTTTGTTTGCATAGCTTTTTGGATATGTTTCTTGTTCTGTTGTTTTGGAGCTTGATCCCTTTTCTGTCTGATTGTATCCAAGTCTAGACTTGTCATGATGAGGCTTTTGATTACTGATAATGTCATACAAAACTTTTGAGTTGTTCTGCATATTTTTCTTTTGAATATCCTTTCTTAATGTGACAATCTCTACTTCCAAATTTCCAATGATCTTGTCTATTTCTTCTAGTTGTTCTTTGAGTGTTTCTTCAATTATTTTATCTTCTTCTATTTGAACCTTCAAATTTGTGATCATTTGTTCTAGTTCCCGAGAGTCTTATTTTTTGTCTAGATTCACTTGTAGCTTCTTCTTTTTCTTTTTTTCTCTTATTATAACTTCTATGGCACACAACAATTCTTCTCGGTAGTCAACTTCTTCCTCTTCATACTCTTCTTCGGCCTCTTAATATTCTTCTTCGGTGTCTTCTTTATCAGAGTCTTCTAATGCCATGAATATAACTCTTTATGTCTCACCATCACTGACTTCATCTTCATTTGATGATGAGATGTCTTATTTGGTACATAAGCTTTTCTTGAAAACTTTCTTTGTGGTTCTTTTACATTTATATGTTTGTTTTCTATTTGAGTAATCTTTATCATTCCTCACTACTACATATGACCAAATTTGCCACAGTTTTTCATTGCTATTGCCACACATATCCATCGCACTTTCCATGAAGGAAAACAATATTTTTCGTGGAAATGTTTTCGTCGCTATATCCACACACTAGGTATTTGTGGAAACAACAACAAAATCAGGCCGCCACGTGTCATCGTCCTAAATATTTTATGTTAATTGTTTTTGTTCACATCGTCGTAATTACGACAAACTATCATCCGTAGACCGACRAACATACGTCGGAAAGATGGAATCCCAAAGAAAATATTTAACTTCTTGTCATGAACATAATATGTTTTCTCTCATAATATGAGGGTGAGAATGGAAGGTAATATGAGAGAAAACATATTATGAGGGTGGGGGTGTGGGGTAATATGAGAGAAAACATAGTATGTTTTCTCTCATATTACCCCCCAATATGTTTTCTATCATATTACCCCGCACCCCCACCCTATGTTTTCTCTCATATTACCCCCCAATATGTTTTCTATCATATTACCTCCCAACCCTACCCTCATATGTAATATGAGAGAAAACATACTATGTTTTCTCTCATATTATCCCCTACCCCCACCATCACCCTCACCCTCACCCTCATATGCATTATGTTTTCTCTCATATTACCCTCCACCCCCACCTTCATATGTAATGTGAGAGAAAACATACTATGCTTTCTCTCATATTACCCCCACCCCATATGAGGGTGGGGTGGGGGGTAATATGAAAGAAAACATAATATGTTTTCTTTCATATTACCGCCCACCCTTTAGTGAATTAATGTTGATATGAAATAAATATTTTATATTTTTATATATTTAAAGAATGTGTAATTTGTATTTGTATTTATGTTTTCTTTTAATTATTAAATTTAATTTAATTAAAAAATAATTTAATTTAAATTTTAATGATTATCAACATTTGATTGGATTATAGAATTGTTTTTTAATTAATTGAAGTTATTTGATCTAACTAATATATTGTTTTTTATATTTTTAAACTAAGTTTTTTAAATGTAAATTAACTTTTTGAATTGTTAATATTTATATTTATAATAATAATTATTATAAATTTCTTTATAAAGTGATAAGTGTTCATCATAATTTTCTTTGGAATATTTATTTATCAAATACTTCTATTGAGGACTTAGTTTTTATTGTAGCACTTATTTATTACTTATTTTTCATATGAACAATGGGAGGCAAAGTGATCATTAAACTTATCATTTATATATACATTATTGTAATTATTTATTAATTACGTTCACAATAATAAAATAAATATATATAGAATTTAGAAGGACTATTAATAATGGCATTAAACTTATCATTTATATATACATTATTGTAATTATTTATTAATTACGTTCACAATAATAAAATAAATATATATAGAATTTAGAAGGACTATTAATAATGGCATTTTTATAGTGATAAACAAACATTAAGTGTGTTGTTATTTAACATTAAATTAAGTTTTATTTAACATTAAATTAATGAAACTTATTGTTTAAATATAATTGTGTGTTTATTAAGTATGTGCATTCTCATCATAGAAGAAGACATGAGAGATGGAAGAATAGATGAAACAACATAAATATGAAATGGTGGTGTATCATAGTGTTTTACTAATTTAGTGTAAATCATGTGATAAGGTCATGTATTACAGTGTTTTACTAATTTAGTGTAAATAATGAAACTTATTGTTTAAATATAATTGTGTGTTTATTAAGTATGTGCATTCTCATCATAGAAGAAGACATGAGAGATGGAAGAATAGATGAAACAACATAAATATGAAATGGTGGTGTATCATAGTGTTTTACTAATTTAGTGTAAATCATGTGATAAGGTCATGTATTACAGTGTTTTACTAATTTAGTGTAAATCATGTGATAAGGTTGTGTATCATATTGTTTTATTAATTTAGTGGAAAGTATGTGACAATTTGAGGATAGAGCACAAAATTGACATCAACATGGATTAATGTGATAATGGATGAATTTGACTGAGAGTGAGAATATAATGATATATGTGAGAGGTATAACGTAGTGAGGGAAGTCTAAAATTCAATAATAGATCTAAACATTCATATTTCAAGATGAAGAGTTTAAGGGGAAACTATTAAGTTATACAATGAAAGTAGTTAATCATTAAAATAAATATTATGAGAAATAATAGAAATTGAGTAGACAATCTGTGGACAATCTAGTGTGTATTTTGTTTGTAAATATTGTATTCATTTATTTGAAAATGTAGGATGAAATCGTTTCAACAATTTTTTTTTTTTTTTTTTCCATATATTAATAGTAGGATCGATATGTTTCAACAATTTACTCAAAATGAGTTCAACATGTCATTAACCCGAAGATAAAACTTGGATAGAGAGGATAACACTCCATCCCACAACCACACCATCTAGACCTAACTAATAAACTCATTTTATTTATTATTTCATTCCTATTATTATTATTATAAAGAAATATTGACTTCATAAACTTTGAAAAAATTACGTAACTTTATTCTATATATTTAAATTAATAAAATTTAATATTTTCAAGGAAAAATGTCATATTCACAATTAAAACACATAAATTAATTGTGTATTAGTTGAATTACTTTAATTGACTGATGCGTCAAAGTTCATTTCTACATTTAGGGATGTAATAGTTTAAATTAAGATAAAGTTTATTCAAAACAATTTGGCTTTGAAAACATAAACATAAATATGGAAAACATTATGATTTAGGAAAAGTAGCAAATCTCGAAAACATCATAATTCAAGATAAGTAATAACATATATGCATGTAGTTTGAAAAGAGTATATTTAAATTAATTATAGAGTTGTTTTGCAAGATTCAATAAAATTTCATAATAAAACTCATTGAAATCGTAATCCTACATACTAATTAATAAATATGCATGTAGTTAGAAAAGAGTATTTTTAAAATAATTATAGAGTTGTTTTGCAAGATTCAATAGAATTTGATTTACGAGAAGATCATTGAAATCTTAATCCTACATACTAATTAAGTGGAAAAATAAAAAAATCCATTAAATTACCTTTAAATTATTTTAAAAAATTTAAATTTTAAAAAAGGAAAAATAAAAATTCATTAATTTACCTTTAAACATCTAAAATTTTAAGAAATGTGTTTTGACTTTCGTTTTTAACGTGAAAATGTGATTTTGACTCTCTTTTTCCATAAACTATTTTAAAAATTTAAAGAAAATGTAATTTGATCTTCATAATTGAAGATGGAGAGGTTAAGGGAAATGATTAAGCTACACAAGAATGAAAGAGTTTTTAGGAATAACTAAGGAGATGATGTCTCGAGGCTCTTAGGTTGCAAACATGGAGTATTGAGAGACAACTTGATCAGTAGTTTCCACTTGCATTGAAAGAGACTCACCTCACCACCACAACTCCAGGATCATCACGACGGTATCCACCACATTAGTTGGCGTCCAAAAGACTTTGGTTCTTGCTCCATGAGGTACAATCCAGGTATTATGGTGAGTGTCATTTCAATATTTGAGGCATTTGAGTTTGTTGCATCTATTATTGTTTTTTTATTATGTAACGTTTGGTTGGACATTATGCTCTTTTCCTTGTTTCACTTGGGTGGTTTACATTGCACCCTAGTAAGTGGGTCACCCTTAGGGAAAGGTTTTCTATTGGGAGGTCCTCTTGATGATTCATCATGTTTTTCTCAACCATACTTGTCACTTTCCACACTTCATCCCCTCATATCCTTATATTTTGGAATTTTTGGGTGTATTGACCCAATAAGGAGTTGTCCATCATTTCATGGGAAGAAGGGGCTGAAGGCCCAGAGGCTTGTAGCTGCAAAAAGATAAAATCCAAAAAAATGACCTTATAGATGCTCGCCCAAGGATCCTAGGGACAATGAAATGTCCCTCATAAGAAATGGATGGGACCCATAAAAGAATAACTAATAACAAAATTCCAACTAGGGTGGAGCATATGTGAGAACTATTTTTATTGCTTGGGTAGAAGCCCCACACATGTTTTCAACTTGGGGAAGCATGATGTGACTAGGGTAGAGTCAAGGTGGGCACAATTTTTCATGCTTAGTGTTATCACTGAAAAATCGTTCGCAACATTACACGTAAATGGTTGAAGAAACAAATTAATGCCAGCAACAATTAGTCCACCCATAGCACCAAAATGCATCCAGAAGGTAAAAAACTATACAATTGGGTCAAAAATTAAAGTACGCAAATTCACCAAAGGAAGTGCACGCACAGTGCGCAGTATGCGCGGGCCAACACAACCCTTAGTGTGCACAATGCACAAAATGCACGACTGTGTATTAGAAAAGATGAACGCTTCCATGAACGACACATTTATGGATCTTGTCGGCCCCTCAACCACTTCTGGTCTAACCCCCAACACAATTTGACACTCATATCTGAGCAAAATCTAGCTTGGGGGATGGTCAAGGGCTATAGGGTGCCCTAAAATCCCCCTTTTTCACACTATGAACCAATTACATTTTGTCATGTATGAATTCTATAAATAAGAGCCATGGGTGTGCTAAGAAACAAATATCTTCAAGGTATTGTTATGCTGCAAAAATTCTTCTTTGAGAATCCTCTTTTTTCTTAGAAGCCTTCAAGCACCATTGCAATAGGCCATTCCACTCACATCTTGAGGGAATATGCATTGGTTTTTCTTCACCATTTTCCATTTCTTCCATTGTAAAGAGAAGAGATCTCAATTAGGTAACTCAAGATCCCTCCCAGGGAGGAAGAGGGGACTCATAAGTCCCTGCCTTTCTCTATGGTGGTTTTCCTACTAATCTATTGATCCATTGGTAGCATTATGTTGGTAATTGTTTTATTTTCATGGTTCTAAGTTTCTCATGCTTTATAACATTTATTTCTTAGTTATTTTAGTTGTATTTCTTTGTTTTCACATGTGTTTGGCTTATCTAACCCACTCACAAACTTTTGTCTTGTCTAGCAGGTTTATCTAGACATGCAAGTGTTGTTGTTTTGCTCACCCAAGTGAAAAAACCAACACAACAGATTGACGACCATATTGGGGATCGATATCAAATTACTCCCTATTTGATCCTTGAGAGCACTTCATTTTGATTATTTTGTCTTCCAAGTACCAAAATTGGCCTAGCTCAACCTGCCAAAGTCAAAATTCAGAGCTAAGGAAGGAGTATTTCACTTGGAAATTTCTCCCCCGACGTGTGATAGGAAGTGTGCAGATTTTTCTGCCCACAGAAGCACATTCTGCGCACTATGCGCAAAACATGCCTCACTACACTGCGCATTGTGCACCCTCTGCATGCCTATCATAACTGTAACCCATGCATAAGTCCAATTTTTCAAAATTGTCAGGGTTTTTATGCATGGTTTGAGGGCCCCTAGCCTTCAAATTTTTATTTCTCTGCACTTTGTAAGGAAACTACACTCCACGTAGAGTCCTTTCCCATATGAAAGGTTAGCTAACATAGGAACTTAGGGGTTAAAAAGAATCACTATTCTCCTCTTTTGCTTTATTTCCACATGGATGGCTCATTTGTCTTGTAAAATTTCAAGTTGAAGTTATTGCTTTCATACACAAATCACTTAAATCGAGACTAAAAGTTAACTTTGAACCTCAAGTATGCTCTTCCCCCACACCCTAGTGTGATCTCGGGAATCAAAAAGGTGGTTAAGGGGACATTTCATCTCCCTTAAAAAATATTTAGGAGAGGACAAATCCCCCTAGGGTTCCTCTTAGTTTTTTGAAATAATCTTAAAGTTTTGTAATGGCCCATACATGCCCACATGTTGAAAACTTAGGATAGTGTCTAAATGTTTTCTTAGTTTATATCACAATCTAAGTCTAAAGATCAAAGTAACAGGCCCATATATTCCCAAATGTCTACCAGTCTAGGATAGTTTCAAAGATTTCTTAGTATAGACAACATTTAGGGAGTTTAAAGGATTTGTAAGGACCCATATGTCCAAATTGCTAGTTCTTTAGGGATTTAAATATTCCGCAAGGTTGTACCAAAGACACATAGTAAGCTAGGTAAAGAATATTTGTAAGGACCACAGAAATTCCACATGTTGCAATCTCACACTTAACTTATTAAAATCTTTTCACACTTGTCACTTTATTACACACAAAGCCACTCACACACATAATTTCTATTAGAATAGTGGAGGTCGAAGTAGATTTTCTCCAAAGGAATTCTAAAAGATCTGACTACTTATCTGGAAATTGTCCACAGTGCCCAATTAATCAAATGAGGTTGGTCCATGACCCCAATCTCTCAGCCCACCACATCTAAAATTTTATAAAAAGACACTAAATTTTCTTCCACGGGAGGTGCCAACAGAAATTTTTATTCTAGGTAGGATTTCTAGGGTAGGAATCCAAATAACCCCCCGTTATCAGGTTCTCACATTTTCAAACAATATAAGTTGAGAAATAGGGAACTTTCAAATCCTCCAAGTCAAGTGTTCCTACACCATAAGACAAGGACATACCCGTGAAGGGTTGAAGGCCGAGGTCTGGTTGTTCTATGCATCCCTCCTTGAGTCACCCAACTCTTGTGAGGGCATCCATCCCGTGACCCATTTCCGAGGCTGAAAATCTAAATGTTGCACTTTAACTGAGGTACATAGTGGCCAAAACTTAGGAAATCTAACCAGGTGGTGATTGTGGGCTGCAATGACATCTTGATTAGATTTTGTGTGGCTATTGCAAAATATCACCAACTCTTTCAGGATATGCACCCTCTACCCCTCATTATAACTAATTACTTCAACCTTTACTAGTTCCTCTTCCAGTGGATTCATACCCCATTGTTGAGTTCTATTGGAAGGCCCGGTGCTATTTCAAAGGAAGGACAATAAATATTTTAGGACACGAGCATTTGTTTTTATTGTTCCCCCACGCGAACAAAAATCCACCTATCCACATGCTTGTTTATTTTATAGTTGATTTATGTATGATGCTCATTTGATTACATGAAATTGTGAGTTATGTTATCTTGTGAAGGTCCAAAATATACAAGGCTCTTGTTTATTTATTTTTCTCTTGTCACTTTTTGCACACATCCACTTTTTCTAGTCAGAAACCATAGGGGAACCACAGAATCCCCGTCGTTCTAGACGCTTGCAAAATATCCCTCCTATTCTAGGAGGAGTCCCTAGTCTTTCCAACTCACCGGCTCAACCATCTCACACCCCTATGAGTTCTATTGTTTTGGGATCAGCTTTACTTGGTTCCACTTTTCTTGGGTCCAATTCCCAAGGCCATCCATACATTATTTCTCCTTCAAAAGGAGGCGGGGGTCAAACTTCTTCCCAAGGGAGAAGTACAACCCCACCAAATCCCTCTCAAGGGATAGGTCCACTACCTACTCACACCATGGATGAAACTAATCCTCCGCCAAATATTACTATGCCATACTTGGAATCACTCAACATTCTTGATTTGACCAAACTCACAAATGATCCCATTTTACATGACCCCACTTGGCCCAATATGCCTACCAAACTACCTTCAGATATTTCGAAGTTTGAAGGAAAATCGGGGGAATACCCTGCCAACCATGTTATGATCTTTCACTTATGGTGCTCTTCAAATAGTATCATGGATGATTCCATCTACTTAAGGTTGTTTCAACAAAATCTAACTTATTCCTCACCCAAATGGTATGTGGATGAAAAATCAGGGTCCCATGTGACCTTTGAATCATTGGCCAAGGACTTTTTGTCCTTTTTTCAACTACCAATTTGTCATGATATTGGATTAGAAATTCTCTTTGAGTTCAAACAAACCACTACTATCCATATATCTGACCACATCCATGAATGGCGTCAGCGACGTAGTTTATGTAAAGCAGAAACCACCAAAGAACAACGTCTTGATTGGTCTCTCAAATCACTTGTCTCTGTTATTTCTAAGGATGTAGCATCCACGTTTCCTCAGTCAAAAGAGGAGGTCATTAGAAAGGATCAACAGTTTGACCTCATTTATGCTCAATCAATGTACCTATACATATTATTTCTTGATGCACCCAGACCCATACCATTTGGCCAAGACAAACCTGGGATGTCCCATGCTGTAGATGGGTTGATTGGTTCTATGAACCATCTCAATCCTTATGGCAACCAGTCACCCACTTATGGTGCACCTAAATATCCGCAACCATATGGAAGGACGTATTATTACCCTCCTTCCGCTCACCCACATTCATATCATGTTGCTCCCCCTCCACCAATGGGTGGACCCTCACCAGTACCCATGATGTGTTTGGTCTCTCAACCAAGTACGATTTCACCTTCTACCTTCACATAAAACCTTAGTAGTAGTGGAAGTGATTCAACTTCCTACATGCCATATGGATCATCTCCTCAAAACAATCCATATTTTCCATTCCCTGGTTCTCCACAGCCGATTTCTCCTTGTTAGCACCAGAAGTCACTCCTGGATTGTAGTAGGCGTAAGCCTGATACCCATCAGTTTATGTCATGATTTGTTTATAAAAAGGGTGATCGGCTAGAAGTAAACTCAGTACAATATAGTTTTAACTCAGAATCCTGAACTAAGTCTATGCATGAACAGGTGAGGTTTTAATTTAACTTTAGACAATGAGTTGTAGTAAGGGTGAGTAGAAGGAAGACTTCTGTGAGAAATCGCAAAGKTCTGTTGTAGGCATTAAGCTTCCAATAACCTGAAGAGAAAGAATTTAARCACAAGAACTTATTATATTTAAATCACAAGAACATTAAAATAAATCATAACAGCGTTACCATAAAACATTTATATAACATTGTCACAATGCTTCACGTGACTCAGTCAATCATGAACTCTTTCAATATTAGATGGAAACCAGATGGAAGTAAGAAAATTGACTGTCATTAAACAAAAGTTTCACATACAGATACATAACCAGGGAAAAATAGTGCTTCATCAAAACTTTACAACAGGGAGCTTAGCTCTACCAACGATACCAACAAAAATGGAAAAAATGCCTACATATACTTAGACTAGCTCTAATTGTCTAGGACACAATCATGTCATGAGATTAATGCTTGATGTTGAGGAGCTTCTCTATCAGGCTGCGCATGCAGACATTGGGTAGACTACCCATGCAATCTTCTGATGGAAACGATCTTTGTCAGAAAGGACTGACAGTCACCTCTGCGCTTGTCTTTTCCTGGCCTTCAATTTATGGAAGGAGACGATGTTCAACCACCATCAACTACCTCAATAAATGCTTTCTTGGGATCAGGAAAGGCTCAGTCAACTTTTCACCTGAACTATCATGGCAGCTTCTCATTGACTTTTGTTGCATTGGACTGTTGCGAGGGGACCTAGACAGTGGATGTGGACAAGGATTTGGTGGGGACGAGGATAACATGGGTCACATGACGCAAAGCGACGAATGAGGTGATGGCCAGACAATGGGGATTTAACATGCTCGGTGTAGAGATGAGATATGGAGAGGCCATGTGGATGGATGTGGTAGAGGAAAGGTGGTCAGACAAACATGAGTGGTAGAACCTGTGGGCTCTGAGGTGTGAGCCAGGTGGAGGAGAGATGAGATTGACTAGGGGGGAGGAGAACATTGCTAGGAAAGAGTGACTTGGAGAAAGAAGAATAGGTATCAAAAGATAAGAGGGATGAAGAGGAAGGATATGATGTGGGGGAAAGACACAGGGAAGAACACCTGGAGGGAGGTGATAGGTGGGAGCCACAAGGGGGCTATGGGCCAAGGTTAGCGGAGGGCATGTGTGTTGTTGTGGAAGGTGAGAAGGGAGTGGGAGATGTGAAAAGGAGAGGAGAGAGGAGGAGTGGAGGACACATGTCAGCGAGAGGTGAAACTAGTAAGCGGAAAGGGAAGTGGTAAGAGATTTAAAGGGGTCCACACAAAACCACTTCATTTCAAAACCCCCCCCTCTTATTAAAGGCGTAATGGAAAGGGGGGTTTGGAATCAATCCTCGGTCGCAGATCCATACGCCTCAATCCCAGCCATTCAGACTTGCACTGCACATTCTGGACCCCCCCCCATTAAAGGCAGAATGACGAAGGGGGTCCGTAATTGGATCCTATCCATAGATCTAGGTGCACAGATCCTGGCTGCCTAGATCTACGTGCATCTTAACACAATGTGCCCATGTGTTGTCTATGGATTGGACAGTTGAGATGACTTTGACAGAAAAAAGGGCACTACCTCTAGCTCTGGCTCGCTTGATGTGACCTGGCACTAGGGTCGTGGGCCCAACCCCCTAGGACCTTAACCTTTTGCACTTCATGGTTTCCTAATGCAATGGAGGAGAGACCCCTTGTCTCTTGAAATCTCGACTACCGAAACCGTGACGGTGTTTAATCGCACGCCACATATCTCTTGGATAGACGACTCAGATTACTTCAACAATTTCACTTTGACTATCCTGAAAGGCCCCTATCCCCCCTCTTTAGGCCTTGACTTTACACAGAACCTTGGGCTATGACCATGGGTTATGCTCCCGGGGCATCTCATTTCGTGTTTCAGGGTTTTTAAACCCAAGGGAGAACCATGTCCTCCCAACTTGTGATCCCTCAAATGCCAACTAGTTGCCACCTTTCCCCATAGGATCGGACGACCCAAATCATTCTCATAACTTTGACCATAAGGGATGAGCCCAAGCACTAATACTCATGCAACTATGTGGCTCTGACCCGATGATCGTCGATTTGCTTCTGATAAAAAATCCTCGTCGTCGAAAACCAAAATGCTCGCCTGCAAGCATTTTAAGCCTAAAACGATACTTTTTGAGATTTGCGCTTGAGCGCTCATGGCTGCGGCCTTTGAATAAAATGCATTTGATGGGTTTTTAAGCCCCATTTCATTTCATTTTACAACAAGGGCCCGAATTCTGAGAAAAAATCCCCCTTTACAATAATTGGTGATAACATTAGGCTCCATGGGGGACGACACGCTCCCTACGGGCTGTCGATAACTCTTTTGCAACTTTAGTGCCTTTCTGTTGGGCTAGGGAGTCCCTTATTGAAACCCAAAACAAATAGAAAAATAATATTTACAAAATCAGAGGAGCCGTTTAACGCTCAAACAAAACATTTCTTCGGGAAATGTCGATTCACAGGGCCATTAAAAAATTCCTCACCCTCCAAATCCTGCAACTCAAAAGTATTATTCAAAAACAATTCAGAGATTTTGAAGGGCCCAATCTAGAGGGCTTCAAACTTGTTTTTTCTGCCTCTGTCCTTCCTAGGTGCATCCCACTTAAACACCAGATCTCCCATCTTGAATTCCTCTTTTCTGACCTTCTTCTCAAAGGCCTTCTTGATCTTTTGTTGATGAATGTGAGCTCTGTCCATTACCTACTCTCTGGTCTATTGCACTTCCACTAGTTGATGAATTCTTCTGACCATATGGTCTGTCTCTCCTTCATAATCTTGAAATAATTTTTCTACATGTAGAGCTAGCTAAGAGGGAAATACAGCTTATGTCCCATAAACAAGTTGAAAAGGGGAGGTGCCTAGGGACTTCTTTGTTGTCACATGATTAGCCCACAGAGCAAATTTGAGTTTTGAGTCCCGGGCCTTCTTATTGTCGTCCAATAATATTTTAATAAGCTTGATCAAACTTTTGTTAGAGGAATCTTCCAGTCCATTTCCTTGAGGATAATAGGGAGTGGAATGAATTAGTGAAATCTCAAACTATTCACAGAACCTAACCAGAGGCTTAGACTTGAAAGACATAGCATTATCAATGACAATTCTGCTAGGGAAGCCAAACCTTGCTATGATATCCTCTAGGAAGATGATGATAAATTTGTGTGAAGCACTCCTGGTGGGGATATCTTCTATCCACTTGGTAAAATAGTCCGCTGCAGTCAGGATCCATCTGTGTTGGCCGCTTGAGGGAGGATGAATTTCTCTAATGAAGTCTAGCCCCCATTGTTGAAAGGGTGTTGAAGCTACTACAGGCTTTAATGGTAGAGATTTGAGCTGCTACTTTCCTGAGAACCTTTGGCATTTGATGCAGGATCTGACCTCTCTACAGACATTAGTGAAGAAGGTGGGCCAATAGTACCCAGCCCTGATAATTTTGTGGGATGTGGTCTTCCAAAAATGGTGTCCCCCACAGAGGATGCTATGGAAATCAAACATAACTCTTTGGGCCTCCTGTGGGTTTAGAAATCTCAGAAGCACTCCTAGAGGGTCTTTCCAATATAAAACCTGGTCAATAAGGAAATACTCGATTGCCTTGAGCTTTAAATCTCTTTCCTTGCTTTTCCCTATTCCATCAGGGAGTCTTAACTCCTGTAGGAAATATATAACATCTTTATACCAGGCGCATTCTGACAATGGAGGGTTGCCTTCAAACAACTCAGCCTGTTGAATTTCTGAGCAAGTGTTGATGAAGCTAACCCCCAATGCTTTACAATTAGATTCAACCAATAGCTTGGCTAAACCTTTCCCTTTAACCAGCTTGGTGGGATTTATTTCCAGGTCAAACTCAAGGATCTTGGAAATCCACTTGCTTATTTTCCCATCCATGTCAGGTTGAATGAGAATGTCCTTCATAAAAGCTAAAGGAACATATGCAATGATTTTTGAATGTAAAACATAGACTTTGAATGCTTTAAGGGCCTTGACCAAGGCATAATATTGCTTAACCATGATGTCATATTTGACCTTTGCATCTGTAAATGCCCTGCTGAAAAATGAAATGGGCTGCTCCAGCCCTTCAATACTTTTATGTAATAAAACAATTGCTACTGTATCAAATGAACCAAAGGAGAAAATGAGAAAGTCCTTGGAATAATAATGACTAATCAACACAGGTGCCTCAATCAATTCTTGCTTGATTTGGTTAAAAGATTCTTTGGGCTCAGCAGTGCATTTTACTTCATTTCCCTTTGTGAGCATGGCAGTGATATGCTTTACTAATTCAGAAAAGTTTGAAATGAATCTTCTCAGAAAATATTTTTTTCCCAGGAAAGACTAGACCTCTTTTCTGGACCTGGGAAGTGACAGGGTATGAATTGCCTCTACCCTGCTGGGATCAATTCTCACTCCCTCTGTTGAAACTATATGGCCTAACAAATTCCCCTCCTTCATAGAAAACAAATATTTCTTGGGGTTTAAGGAAAGGCCAAGCCTTCAAGAAAACCTTCCTCAAGTGACAACAGTGCTCTTTATTAGATCTGGCGAAGATAGTGATGTCATCCAGATATATCACCACAAACTGATCTTTCTCCCCAATGAAGGCTATGTCCATGGCTCGCTGAAATATTTCTCCTCCATTCATCAATCCAAAAGGCATTTTGGCATACATGGATGTTCCCCAAGGAGTGGTGAAGGTTTTTTTTTATCTATCCTCAGGCAAGACTGATATATGATTGTAGCCAGAAAAACCATCAATCATGGATATCCTGGATGCGCCAGTTACCCTCTGCAATATGTGTTCCATCTTAGGTAGGGGGTAATTTTCCTTTCTTAAGCTTCTGTTCAGGTTCTTGAAATCAACACAAAGTCTGATTTCTCCACTCTTCTTTCTTACTAGCACCATATTAACCACCCACTCAGAATATCTCAAAGGGACTATGATTTGAGCATCCAACAACTTATTTACTTTTTTCTCCATGACAGGCAAAAACATTGGATTAATTTGTCTTAGCTTCTACCTGAATGGCTTAGCCTCTTCTTTCAGTGGGATCTTATGCTCAATGACAGTTGTGTCATATGTCTTGAGGTCTTCATAGGTCCAGGCAAACACATTAGAAAATTATTTTAATAACTCATCACACTCGACTCTCTACTCCCTTGACAGGCTGCTTGACAACTTGATGAATTTAGGATGCTCCTCTATGCCAATATTTCACTTTGTTACATCAACATCCTCATTTGAAACCTTACCCTTTACTGCCACATCATTCCCATCGAGCAATCTTTCTAATGTAACTAGTCCCTTTGGAATGTGATTGCTAGGCAACTGAACAATATGGTGATTAGCAATTTTATTTAAAAATACCTCAAGGTGAGGGTCACGTTCGGGATCAGGATCTTGGTCAATTTTTAATGCAGATAACTGATCAACAGACTCGAGAAAATTTCTGATTTCAAGATCATCCTCGAATACCTTCCAATGCTTGATATTTTCTGGTACAGATGGCCTATATCTTATGTCAACATCATATTTGATCTTAGGTGGCAGAGGGATCCTAAACTGGATAGATGAGACAGCTAAGGAATTAGCCAAAGTATTTTCCTCTCTTGAAATAAAAGAAATGTTGAAAGCTGAGAATAAATTATCAATTAGGTCCCACACCTCATTGTTTTAATTTTTGATTCGAGGATGTTTAGCTCGATAATCATTTCTGACCTGTTGGATTATCAACTCAGCATTTTTGAACATTGCTACCTCTTCAATTCCCATTTATTTTGCAGCCCTTAAACCTAAAACAAGAGCTTCATATTTTGCCACATTATTGGTAGTTTCAAACTCTAGCTTATATGACAGGGATATGGTTTCTTGACAAGGTGACACAAAAACTACTTCGGCACCAACACCTTCACTAGAAGAGGCTCCGTCGAAGAACATATTCCACGCAGGGGTAGTTGGAGGAGGTATTTCATGATAAGAAATGGGTTGCTTTCTGATTTCAAAAAGGATTTAAGGAGTGTCTGTGAGCTTCAACAAATTAGAAACCAAATCAGTGTCAAGCTCAAAGATAGGATAATTGGTGGGGTTTGCTTCATCACTAATAATATATGCCAGCTGGACTTCCCTGTAAAGTCTTCTATGATCCCCCCCAAACATGGAAATGGTGGCATATGTGAGGTCCATTTGTAATGTTCCTCCAAGCTTTTTAATTCAAGATCTTGACAATAGCATACCAAACTTGGGAGGAACATCGACTACCACAATGTCCATGACCACACTCTTCATTGAAAGTTGAAATAAGGACACCACTAGGTCTTTGATGACTCCAAGGAATTGCACTCTCCTTGAATCAAAAGAGTACAAATCATGATAGGCCTTTGTTACTTCCAGGCCCAATTATTCCATGACTGTTTTGGGCATGAGGTTATGAGAGGCCCCTGAATCCATCAAGCAGTTATGCAGCACCTTATCATGTATGTTTAGGGATGTGTAGAAGGGAGGGGATGAATCATCTTTGTCTTCTACAATGGGACCTAGGATGACTTCTATCTTTTCATCTTGGAGATTTATTGAGTTTGTGGTAAGTTGAGGTGGCTCGAAAAACAACAGCTTAGAGAGGGAACTTTTGAAATCTTCATGTTTGACTAGCTCTAAAAGGGGCACAAGAATTCCGATCTTTTGAATATAATGCTCAAAACTAAAGGAGGAAGGAGGACTAGGAATTTCCCTTACTTCTGGGATAGGTTTTTTGGCTACTGGAGAGGGGTTTTGAACCTTCTTACCTCTGCCATTGTCTGCTACATCTTTAGCAGTCTCCTCTACTCTGGTAGGGTTCTCAGGAACATCAGGGGTCTCTGCCTTCTTATTGGATCTAAGGTTATATTTTTTATGGCTACTGCTAGCCTTGTCTCCCTTACTCATCTCATTCAACTGAATTTCCATGAGAGACTCCTCATATGCTAATTGAGTTAAGTGAGGAAAAGAGGAGGTGTCCCCAAGACAGTGGATTTTGGGATCAAGGTCTTCACCCTCTTCTTCTTCATCAACAACCAGATTATTCTGGAGAGGGGTCTGGATTCTCTAATCATCTCTATATCTATTCCTATGGTCTCATTGGATAATCTAAGGAGTATTGTTAGGCCTCCTATAGTTACCTCTGTTATCAATATTTTGGGAATTCCTATAATTTTTCTTTCCTTCTAATTCGACCTTTTCCATCCTAGCAGACAATGCTTTTAGTAGCTTAGTCATTTCATCTATTGGAGGGGAGGAAACGAAGGAACTAGAATTCAGGGTTTTAGACCTACCATTTCCCTTGTCTCTGTCAGCTTTCCCGCTAAGTTTGTCACCTGCCAATATATTGGATTCTACTTCAAGGGATGCATCTTGCATAAGAGCCAAAGATGTTTCTCTTCTTTCTCTCAACAACAAGAAAAATTCAGGGCCAAAGGCATTAGCATAAGTCATTTTGGCAGAGATTTCTATAGGTTTAACTTTGGCTGGAATCCTTTTATACATTTTATTAAATCTCTTTGAGAAGTCTGAAACAACTTCCCCCTCTTCTCTCTTAAGTGCCCCAAATTATGTAATATAATAAAGAAGATCTTTTTTATTTCCCCAGTTCCTTAAGAATGCGTCATCCAGAACAAAAATCTCTTCAATATATCTAGGAGGCAAGTCCTTAAACCATTCCCTAGCATCACCATCAAGGCTCTATACAAAATCTCTCATCCACACATCTTCATTATCAATGGCCTGAATCTCTGCAAACCTATAAAAATATGAAAGGTGTTCTTCTACAGTCACGTCTCCCTCCCCTGTGAACTGGGGCATATACTTAAGGTATTCTATGGTTGGGAGTGCATTCATGGGATGAGGTAAGACCAAAGGAGTGTATCTAGAAGCCAATATCTCAACCATCTTGTTCCTAGGAGGATTGGCACCCACCACTTGGACGTGAACTTAAGGAGTAACAGGACAAGATAGAGGATGAATAGGGGAGATAAGAATTGAATTCCTGGGAGAAGAAGGAAACAATTGAAAGTTTGGGAATAAGGTTATAAGGCTTGAGGGAACAAAGGTTACCCTCTCTATGGAGGTTGCAACAATAATAAGAGGAGGGGTGGTAAAGATAGGAGTGGGGAAATATTTTTAGGTCCTGGGTCTAAGCCAAGGTACAACTTCAGGGGATAAAGGAATGACAAGGATTTCTCCCTCCAATCCCAGACTGGGAGGGGAAAACTCAATAGGAACACTCCCAAAATTTAAAGTTCTAGAAACTCCAATAGAAGGTATGACAGGGAAATGAGAAGAAAAAAATGGAGTTTATATAGAAGGAGATGGAAAGTTATCAGAAATATCTGTTTCAGTAGTAGACGCTCTTCTTCCGAAGGCTTTTACCTTTCTGATAATATTTTTAGGATCTTCTTAAGGTGTTTCTAAAGGAAAATGGGGAGTAGACCTTGTATGTCTGCCTCTAGAATCCATGGCTGAAACAGTAGGTTCACCCGAGTGGAGTTGTCACAATGGAGTTGCCAGGTGCACAGTAGCAATCTTGAAGGGCTCTAATGCTTGATGCACCTTAAGAATCAGAGGCTCAATGTTGTTAAATCCCAGAGAAAAGTTTCAACTTCGTCCCCGGTAGCAGCGCCAAAAATGTTAGCACCAGAAGTCACTCTTGGATTGCAGCAGAAGTAGGACTGATACCCATCAGTTTATGTCATGATTTTTTTATAAAAAGGGTGATCGACTGAAAGTAAAATCAGTACAATATCGTTTTAACTCAGAATCCTGGACTAAGGCTATGCATGAATAGGTGAGGTCTTAATTTAACTTCAGACTGTGAGTTGTAATAAGGGTGAGTAGGAGGAAGACTTTTGTGAGAAAGTGCAAAGGTATGTTGTAGGCATCAAGCTTCCAACAACCCGAAGAGGAAGAATTTAAACACAATAACTTATTATATTTAAATCACAAGAACATTAAAAGAAATCATAACAGTGTTACCATAAAACATTTATATAACACTGTCAAAATGCTTCAAGTGACTTAGTCAATCATGAACTCTTTCAATATTAGATGGAAACCATATGGAAGTAAGAAAACTCACTGTCATTAAAAAAGAAGTTTCACATACAGATACATAACCAAGGAAAACCAATGTTTCATCAAAACTTTACAACAGGGAGCTTAGCTCTACCAACGATACCAACAAAAATGGAAAAAATGCCTACATATACTCAAACTGGCTCCGATTGTCCGGGGCACGATCATGTCATGAGATTAATGCTTGACGTTGAGGAGCTTCTCTGTCAGTCTGCACATGTAGATGTTGGGTAGACTTCCCATGCAGTATTTTGATGGAAGTGATCTTTGTCAAAAAGGACTGACAATCACCTCTGCGCTTGTCTTTTCCCGGCCTTCTATTTATGGAAGGAGACAACATTCAACCATCGTCAACTACCTCAATAACTATTTTCTTGGGATCAAGAAAGGCTCGGTCAACTCTGCACCTAAACTATCTTGGTGGCTTCTCATTGGATTCTATTGCATTGGACTACTGCGAGGGGACCCAGATAGCGGATGTGGACAAGGATTTGGCAGGGATGAGGATAACATGGGGCATACAACGCAAAGCGGTGAATGAGGAAATGGCCAGGCAGCAGAGATTTAACACGCTCGGTGTGTAGATGAGATATGGAGAGGCCATGTGGACGGATGTGGTAGAGGAAAGGCGGTCGAGAAAACATGAGTGGTAGAACCTATGGGATCTGAGGTGTGAGCCAGGTGGAGGAGAGATGAGATTGAATAGGGGGGATGAGCACGTTGTTAGGATGGAGTGACTTGGAGGATGAAGACTATGTGTCGAAAGATAAGAGGGATGAAGAGGGAGGATATGATGCAGGGGAAAGACGTGGGGAAGAACACCTAGCGGGAGGTGACAGGTGGGAGCCACAAGGGTGCTATGGCCCAGGGTTAGTGGAGGGCAGGTGTGCTACTGTGGAAGGTGAAGAAGGAGTGGGAGATGTGACAAGGAGAGGAGAGAGGTGAAGTGGAGGACACATCTTGGTGAGAGGTGAAACTGGTAAGAGAAAAAGGAAGTGGTAAGAGGTTTAAAGGGGTCCACACAAAATCGCTTCATTCCACACCCCCCCCTATTACAGGAAGAATGGTAAGGGAGGTATGAAATCAATCCTTGGTTGCAGATCCAGGTGCCTCAATCTTAGCCGTTCAGACTTGCGATGTAGATTCTAGACCCTGCCCCCTTTAAAGGAAGAATGATGAGGGGGGTTTGAAATTGGATCTTGTCCATAGATCTGGGTGCCCGGATCTGCACACATCTTAGCACAATGCGCCCATGTGTTGTCCATGGATTGGATGGCTGAGATGAATTTGACGAAAAAAAGGGTGCTACCTCTAGCTTTGGCTCACTTGATGTGACCTAGTGCTAGGACCATGGGCCCAACCCCCCAGGACCTTAACCTTTCACACTTCAGGCTTTCCTAATGCAATGGAGGAGAGACCCCTTGTCTCTTGAAATCATGACTCCTGAAACCATGACGATTTTTAATCACGCGCCACATGTCCCTTGGATGGACAACTCAGATTACTTTAGCACATTCACTTCGACTATCCCAAAAGGCCCCTGTCCCCCCTCTTTAGGCTCTTCCTTTCCATAGAACCCTGGGATATGACCATGGGCTAGGCTCTTGGGGCATCGCATTTTGTGTTTCAGAGTTTTGAAACCCAAGGGAGAACCATGTCCTCCCAACTTGTGATCCCCGAAATGTCGACTAGTTGTCGCCTATCCCCGTAGGATTGGACGACCCAGATCATTCTCGTGATTTTTGCCATAAGGTATTAGCCCAGGCGCTAATCCTCATGAAACTGTGTGGCTTCAACTTACTCAACAACCATTGATATGCTTCTGATGAAAAATCCTCGTCGTTGAAAACCAAAATTCCCGCCTGCAAGCATTTTAAGCCCGAAATGATACTTTATGAGATTTGTGCTTGGGTGCTCATGGTTGCAGCCTTTGAATAAAATGCATTTGATGGGTTTTTAAGCCCCATTTCATCGCATTTTACAAAAAGGTCCCGAATTTGGAGAAAAACTCCCCGTTTACAAGAATCGGTGATAACACTCCTACACTAGGACAACCACATGTCAGCGTTAACTTTGTTCAACCCTCTCCCATTCAACAACATCAAAATTTTGAACAATTTAATACGAAAAATCTGTCCCATCCACTGAATAATGCCAAGAAGAAAGGGAAAAACCAAATGTTGGCCCTCAACCAATTTTTGAGGAAATCTTGGTCAGGTTTGAACACTTTTTGGACTTCGATGTAGTGATCAAGGAAGGAGCGCCCAAGCATAGCTGAGATCACGTATCTCAATTGTTTTGTGGGATTTGTGGACCCAGCAAGGGGTTCATTAGGGTTTTTGTAATGGGTTATGGCATGTCAACACATGGGTTTACCCATGTTTAGGCCCTATTGTAAAAGTATAAATAAGTAAGATTGTATGATAGGACGAGAGTCGAAAGAGAAGAAAAGCGATGTAAGACACTTAGAGAGCGAAGTCTAAGTAGCTAAGTGAAAGTATTTCTAATTGTTTTATGCAACGAAATGTGTATGTAAGGCTCTGTGCTTGATAAAGGAGTTGGCTCTTTTCCTTGACCTAATTTTGGGAAGGAGGATCGGGTGCTCAGTGCGCATATCTCCTGTCCTCTACGAAGCTTGGCTCTGTGTCTTAGTGCACAGGAGCAAATGAATGTAAGATATTGGAGACTAATAAATAAGACGAAGAAGTTGGTGGATGTATCCCCACACTGGAGTGAAGACTTGTTTTCCAGAGCATACCTTTTCATTTTCTCCTCAATTTCTTCCTCCTTCTCACCCTTACTACAACTTATTGACTAAAGTTGAAGCGAGACCTCATTTGCGGGTGCATGCTGGTCCAGTTTTCCAAGTTAAAACGATATTATCCTGAGCTTGCACCCATTCGACCCCCTTTAAAATTATTCATTGTGACATATAAACTGATGGGTACTAGGCTTACCTATGCCTCAATACATAGGTGACCTCTGGTGCTAACATTTTTGGTGTCGTTGTCGGGGAACAAATTGAAGACATTTCCCTGGGTAGACCGACAATGAGCTATTGATTCTAAAGGTGCATCAGACATCAGTACCATTGAAGATTGCAACTTGCACCTGGCGACTCCACTATTTTAGTTTTGGCTCCTAAAGGAAGACACATGAGGTCCACTTCAATGCTACCTCTAGCAACATCTGAAGCTGAACCAGAGGAAATTATCAAAAAGGGAAAGATCACTCAAAAAGGTAACTCCACTGATGTGCCAAGTTTTTCCAATAATTTACATAATCCCTCTTTACAAAATCTAGTAATTGTTTTTTATTCTCCTATTATACAAACTGTTGGAGTTTCAAGAAATTTAAGTTTTGGGAGTTTTCCCGTCGACTTCTCCCCTCCTATTCTTGGTTTGGAAGGAGAGAGATTTGACACCCCTTTCTCCCCCAAATTTGTGAAGTGGACGAAGAGAGATTTGACCTTAGAAGACTTTCCTACTCCTCCTCCTATTAGAGTTGTTGCAGTTATAGAAGGGGAAACCTACGTTACCTCTATCCCCTCATCTTTATCTCCTAATGCTCAACCTTTTCCTTTTTCTTCCAGAAGCACAACCCCAGTCTCACCTGTCCAAACTCCATCTCCTCTAGTTCACGTCTAAATGGTAGGTGATAGTCCTCCTAGGAACAGGATGGATCAGATATTGGCTACTAGATACGCCCCTCTGGTTTTACCTTAGCCTATGAATGATCTCCAAGACATGGACTACCTTAATCACATGCCCCAGTTCACAGGAGAGGGAGACGTGACTACAGAAGAGCACCTTTCATCCTTGTATAGATTTGTAGAGATTCAGGCCATCAAAACAGAAGATGTGTGGATGAGAGTTTTTGTACAGAGCCTTGATGGTGATGCCAGGGACTGGTTTAAGGACTTTCCTCCTAGATCTATTGACAATATTTTTGCTCTGGAAGATTCATTCTTAAGACATTGTGGGAATAAAAAAGATATCCTTTATTATATTACAAAATTTGGGGCACTTAAGAGAAAAGAAGGGGAATATGTTTTAGACTTCTCGAAGATATTTAATAAGATGTATAAAAATATTCCCGCTGAAGTTAAACCTACAAAAACCTCTGCCAAGATTACTTATGATAATGCTTTCGACCCTGATTTTTTCCTCCTGTTGAGAGAAAGAAGAGTTACCGCCTTGGCTCATATGCAAGATGCAACCATTGAAGTAGAATTTAATATATTGGCAGTTGATAAGCTTAGGAATAAGGTTGATAGAGACAGAAGAAAAGGTAGGTCTGAAGGTTCGACTTCTAGTTCTTTTGTTTCCCCCCCTCAAATGGATGAGCTTACCAAATTAGTAAAATCTCTTTCCACTGCGATGGAGAAGGTAAAACTTGAAGCAAGACAGACCTATAGAAATACACAAAATGTTGATAACAGAGGTAATTTAGGAGACCAACTAATGCCCCTCAAACCATCCAAAGAGATCATAGAAACATGGATAGGGATGATCAGAAAATCAAAACTCCTTTCCAAAATAACCTGGTTACTGATGAAGATGAAGATGAAGAATATTTTGATCCTGAGATCCATTTCCTTAGAGATACCTCTTTGTCCCCTCATTTAACTCATTCTTCATACAAAGAGGCCCTCATGAATAATCAATTGAATGAACTTAGTAAAGGGGAAGAGGCCAACCACACTCCAAACAGATATAATCTGAGGTCCAAATAGAAAGAAGGGAAATTTGACATCCTTGATCGGCCTACCAGAGAAAAAAATCCTGCTCAATATATTGCAGACCAAAGAAAGGAAAAGAAGGCATAGACCCCCCCACCAGTGGTCAAAAGTCGTATTCCATAAGTGATAGAAATTCTAAAGGCCCCCTCCTCTTTCAGCTTTGAGCATGAAATACAAAATATTAGAATCCATGTACCTATTTCATAGTTGGTCAAGCATGAAGACTTCAAAAGGTGCCTCTGCAAAATGTTTCATCTCGAACCATCGTCTCATTCCACAGACTCAATAAACCTCCAAGATGAGAATCTTGCAGTCATCCTAGGTCCTTTGGTAGAAGATAGAGACGATTCATCCCCTCCCTTCTATACTTCACTGAACATACATGACAAGGTGTTGAACAACTGTTTGATGGATTCACGGGCATCTCACAATCTTATGCCTAAGATTTTCATGGAATATCTTGGTCTGGAGATTACAAAATCCTACCATGACCTATATTCTTTCGACTCCAGGATGTTCAAGTGACTTGGGGTTATCAAAGAATTGGGCGTATCTCTGTTCCAACTGCCAATGAAAAGCATGATCATGGAAATTGTGGTAGTTGTCGTTCCCCCTAAGTTCAAGATGATTTTGTCTAGATCTTGGATAAAAAGACTAGGGGGAACTTTGCAGATGGACCTCACCTATGCTACCATTCTGGTGTTTGAGGGTGAGCATAGGATACTTTACAGGGAATATCAGTTGGGCTACACTATTAGTGATGAAGAAAACCCCACAAACCATCCTATCTTTTCTCTTGACACATATTTGGGATCTAGTTTGTTGAAACTCACCAATGCTCTTGAACCTCCTCTAGAAATAAAAAAGCAGCCTATTACTTTTTTTGAAAATTCCCCTCCTATCACCTCTATGTGGAAAATGTTCTTCTATGGAGCCTCTTCTAAGGAAGGTGTTGGTGTTGGAGTGGTTCTTGTTTCTCCTGCTCAAGAGACTATAGCTCTGTCCTACAACTTATAATTCGAAGCTACCAATAATGTGGCAGAGTATGAAGCTCTCGTCTTAGGTTTGAGGGATGCAAAAGACATGGGAATTGAAGAAATATCAGTATTTAGGGATGGTGAGTTAATTGTCCATCAAGTCAGAAATATTTACCAAGCTAAGCACCCTAGGCTAAGAATTTATAGAAATGAAGTGTGGGACCTTATTGACAATTTTTTCCTAGCTTTCAACATTTCATTTATTCCAAGAGAAGAAAACATCATGGTTGATTCTTTGGTTGTTTCAGCAAGCAATTTCAGAATCCCTTTGCTGCCAAATATTAGGTATGATGTAGAAGTAAATTATAGACCCTTTGTACTTGACAATGTCAAGCATTGAAAAGTATTTGAGGATGATATTGAGATTAAAAGATTCCTTGAGACTGTTGATAAGTTTTCTGCACTACATATTGATCAAGATCAAGATTCTGAAAATAATCCTCATGCTGATGTTTTCCTGAACAAAATCGCTAATCACCATATTGTTCAGTTGCCTAGAAATCACATTCCAAAGGGACTAGTTCCTTTGGAGAGACTATTTGATGGAAATGATGTGGCAGTGAAAGTTAAGGGATTGGCTGATGATGTTGATGTAACTGAATGCAACATTGGTACAAATAAAGATCCAAAATTTGTCAAATTGTTGAGCAATCTGTCAAGGGAACAAAGGGTGGAATATGCTGAGCTATTAAAGGAGTTTGATGATGTGTTTTCTTGGACATATGAAGATATCAGAACATACGATACAAGCATCATTGAGAATAAGATCCCATTGAAGGAGGAGGCCAAACCATTTAGGCAGAAGCTGAGGCAGATCAACCCCATGTTGCCACCTATCATGGAGAAAGAGGTAAAGAAGCTTTTGGATGCTCAAATTATCGTTCCTTTAAGGTATTCTGAATGGGTGGCTAACTTGGTCCAAGTGGAAAAGAAGAGTGGAGAAATTAGACTTTGTGTCGATTTTAGAAACCTAAACAGAATCTCCAAGAAGGAAAACTACCCTTTTCCCAAGATGGAGCACATATTACAGAGGGTAACAGGTGCATCCAGGATGTCTATGATTGATGTATTTTCTGGCTACAATCAAATTTTTGTCTTACCTGAGGACAGAGAGAAGACAACTTTCACCACTGCATGGGGTACATTGATGTATGCCAAGATTCCCTTTGGATTGATGAATGCAGGAGCAACTTTCCAACGAGCTATGGACATCGCCTTCACTGGGGAAAGGGATAAATTTGTAGTCATTTATCTGGATGACATTATGGTTTTCTCCAAGACTGATAAAGAACATTGTCATCATCTGAGAAAGGTCTTCCAGAAATGCAGAAAGTATGGTCTCTCCCTGAATCCCAAGAAGTCATTGTTCGCTATGAAGGAGGGAAAATTACTGGGGCACATAGTATTAGCTGAGGGAGTAAGGATTGATCCCAGTAGGCTGGAAGCCATCCAAACCTTAGCATTTCCTATATCCAAGAAAGAATTTTAGTATTTCTTGGGGAAGATTAATTTCCTGAGAAGGTTTGTTTCTAATTTTGTTGAACTTGTGAAGGACATTACAGTCATATTGAGGAAAGGAAACAAAATAAAATGGTTTTTTGGATCTCATAATTCCTTCAATCAAATAAAGAAGGCCATGATTGAAGCACCCATCCTCATCAGTCCTGATTACTCCAAAGATTTTATGATTTTCTCATTTTCTTCATTTGACACAGTGGAAGTCGTTTTGTTGCAAAAGAATGATGAAGGGTTTGAACAACCCATTGCCTTTTTTAGTAGGACATTGAGAGATGCAGAGCTAAAATATGATATCATGGAAAAACAAGCCTATGCTTTGGTTAACATCCTCAAATCCTTCAGGGTCTATGTTTTTCATTCAAAGGTCATTGTTTATTACCCTTCATATTCTGTGAAGGAGATTTTCATTCAACTTGACATAGATGGGAGAAGGAGAAAATGGATTTCTAAAATCCTTGAATTTGACTTGGAGATAAGTCCCACCAAATTGGTTAAGGGTCAAGGTTTAGCCAGACTACTGGCTGAATGTAATTGCAAAGCCTTGGTCATAAATTTTATCAACACTTGCTCGGGAAATCAGTAGGTTGAGTTGTCTAATAAAATTTCTCAAGTCAACCCTCCATTAGAAGAATGTGGTTTGTACAGGGACATTATTTTCTTCCTACATAAGTTACAGCCTCCCGATGGCATGGAAAAAAGAAAAGTAAGAACTTTAAATCTTAGATCAATTAAATATCACCCCATTAATCAAGTTTTATATTGGAAAGATCCTATAGGGGTGCTTTTGAGATGTTTAGACCCACAGGAAGCCCCAAAACTCATGTCTGGTTATCATGACAGTTTGTGTACGAGGCATCACTTCTGGAGAACCACATCCTACAAGATTCTTAGAGCTGGTTATTTCTGGCATATCCTATTCACTGATGTTTGTGCTAAAATCAGGGCTTGCATCAAGTGCCAAAAATTCTCAGCAAAACAATAGCTCAAGTCCTTGCCTTTGAAGCCTGTGGTAGCTTTAGGACCCTTTCAGCAGTGGAGCCTAGAATTTATTGAGGAGATTCATCCTTCTTCAAGCGATCATCACAGGTGGATATTAACTGCAAAAAACTACTTCACCAAATGGATAGAAGCTATCCCCACAAGGAGCGCTTCTCACAAAGTAATCATTGGTTTTCTGGAAGATATCATGACAAGGTTTGGTTGTTCGAACAAAATCATCATTGGTAATGTTGCATATTTCAAAGTTGAACCATTGATCAAGTTTTGTGAGCAGTTTGGGATTGCATTGATTCACTCAAACCCTTATTACCCCCAAGGGAATGGATTGGTAGAATCCTCTAACAAAATCCTTATAAATATTATCAAAATACTACTAGAGGACAACAAGAAAGCATGGGATTCAAAGCTCAAATTTGATCTGTGGGATGATAGAGTGACAACAAAGAGGTCTCTTGGTGTCTCTCATTTTCAGCTTGTGTATGGAGTTGAAGCCACCTTTCCTTCTCAGCTTGCCCTACCTGTGGATGAATTCTTTCAAGACTGCCAAGGAGAGCCTGATGATATGATCAGAAGAATACAAAAGCTGGTAGAAGTGCATCATACTGGAGAGCAGGTGATGGACAAAGCACATGAACATCAATAGAATATCAAGCAAGATTTTGACTAGAAGAACAGTAAAGGGGATTTCCAGCTAGGAGATCTAGTACTCAAATGTGATTCACCCAAACAAGACAAGGTAGAGCATGGTAAATTTGAAGCCCTCTGGATTGGACCCTTCAAAGTTTCTGAGATATTTCCAAATAATACTTACAGTTTGCATAATTTAGAGGGTGATGATTTTTTTGGTGGCCCTGTTAATGGACATTTTCTGAAGAAAAACAATTGTTTGATCCATGAGTGGCTCCTTCATGCCATTGTAAATATAATTTTCCCTCTTTTTTAAATAGCTGACTCCACAACCCAAAATTAAGGCAACTGAAGCTAAAGTTCTTAGAGCCTCGCAGGGAGGTCTCTATCCCCCATGGAGAATTATGTTATCACACATATTTGTAAAGGGGGGTTTTTGTTTCCCTTAGAAAATTACCCGTCCAGTCAACTTTCATGACATTTGTGCCATATCCTTGTCAACAGCCAACACAGATCCAGATGGCCAAAGAGCTAAGAGAGGTTGCCACATGTTCTAGGTGTCGAGTTGACTCATGCCTCATCCTCATCCCGATGTGGAAATTTAATGAAGTCAGGGAAGGTGGTTGAAACATCCTCTCCCCCCATAAATGGAAATCTCTGAAAGGACTGGTAGACTGCCCGAGTTCGTGTCTGACAGAAAAATGCATGGGCAGTTTGACAAAAGACTGCATGCACAGTCTACTAGAAGATCGCGTGCACGTTCAGTCTGACAGGGAGATCGTTGAATCAAATCTTTGACTGTAGTGGTGAGTTGTTCTGAGTATATGTAGGCATTTTTTTTATTTTTTTAAGGTCAATGGTTGAGCTACGCTCCTGCATTGTAATTTTTTTATAAAGCACGTTAGTTATATGGTTATGTAATTCGATCTGAGACTTATGGTTTAATGAAAGTCATCTTCCTATTTCCATGTTTTATTGCCTCTGATACTGAATGTTCATGATTAAAGTATTCACATGGATGTTTATGGCTAAGTTGTAATGGATGTTGGATTATAGCCCAGTTATAACGTTTTCAGTCTCCTGAACTCTGAATCCAAGAAGATCTTGTTTTCTGAGTTTTTCCTCCTTATGCTATTGGAAGACCTATTGTCCAGAGAAGACCTTTTCATTTTCTCCTCAATTTTTTCCTCCTGATCACCCTTACTACAACTTACTGACTAAAATTGAATCGAGACCTGATTTATGGGTGCATGTTGGTCCATTTTTCTAAGTTAAAACGATATTATCCTAAGCCTGTGCCCATTCTACTTCCTTTAAAATTATTCATTGTGACATATAAACTGATGGGTACTAGGCTTACCTCTTCCATGATCCAGAGGTGAATTCTGGTGCTAACAGTGCATAGTACTCTACTTGACTTTTGAAGCTCTATGCTAAGAAAGAAACCTGATCTGGAGAAAAGAGGTAAGATCTTGAAAGAGGTAAAGCTTTGTGCTTTGATAAGAGTAAGATAAGAGAAAGTTTTTGTTTCGAAAGCATGAATTTAGGTATGTTTAATAGATTCTTTCCCAGTCTAAAATCTAGGGGAAATTTGGAAGAAAGAGTTGATCTAAATAAATTTGATAGAAATAAAGAAAGATATGTTATTCCTATGCATAGAAAGAAATTTTGGACTAATAAATGGATGCAGGAACCTAGAAAGAACATTTGTAGATTGCAGGTCCAACACTGTGATCCTAGTGCACAGTACAGGAGAAGTTGGGGAACTCACAAGAGAAAAAGAGGATTGACACTATGTTATAACTGCAGAAGACCGTGGCATCTTGCAAAGGAATTCCCTAGTACAGTTCATATTTGTCTTTGTTGTAAAATTGTTGGTCATAAAGTTGAGGATTGTCCAAGGATGATTTCTAAAGTCAAACAAATGAACATGAGACAAGAAAACTATGAAGGAAGTCAAGAGAATAAGAGCATGTTATGGAATCATTAAGAGAATGAATCAGAAAAATATCATACTATGTTATCACAGTTGAAAGAAATGATGAATGATCACAAGGATGTCATTTACCACAGATATTGAAGGTAAAACAACACATAAATTCAAGAATAGGAGACTTTGACATAGACTATGTCTTGGATGAGGAGACTTTGTCTTGGATGAGGAAACACAACTTATATTATGACAAAAGACACTTGGGAAATTTTGGGAAATCCTATTGTGATACCTTCATTGGGAAGGATAGGCTTGTTCAAGGGAAAGATGATAACCCTATGTGGAAGAGTTACTAATGTACCTATTATTATCCATGGAACATCAACTGAAGAGGAATTTGAATTCATTAAGTTTGTTGAGAATAGCACCCTGTTCCCACTTTTGTTAGGAAATACTTGGATCGAGAAGGATCGGATTAGAAGGAAAGTAGAGGAAGAAGCCACATAAAAGAAGAAGCAATAACTAAGGGATTTCATAGCTAGAAAAATAGATTGACTAATAGAAGAATGAGAAGTTAAGTTGAATAAACAGAGGGAAAGAGAATTAGTTGTCGAACTTGAAAGAACGCAAGAAGGTTTGAAGGACCTATCCATGCAAGAAAGAAGAAAACCCACCCTGGAATTAATAAGAGAAGAGGTATTAACTTCGAACTCTTTGAGAGCACATCAATGATGCGAAGTCACTATGCTAGGAGAAGATAAGAACAAGAATGGAAAGAGGAATCCAGAAATAGTTAGAGAGACTCATATCACAGGAAAGAAGGCAAGGAACATCAGTAAGAAGAAATCCAAGTTGGAAAATCTACGGGAAGTTACATGGAAGACTTTGCAGGAGGCAGGTTTGCAGGATTTGAACCTTGCCAGAACAACAGAACTGCGCAGAATGAGACTTCGCCTTGACGAAGCTATATGACCATTAGAGGTGCCCTGATCATTATAACGATGCTCTAGAATGGATAGGAAACACATTTATGGGCAGATGGACCGCGTTTGCGACATTGAGACCATGCCATAACAGACAGATTCACATTGATGGAAGAATTCCTGCCCGTTGGAAGAATTTGTTACGACGCTCACTTATTTAACCCGTTGGGACCACCTTTTTATACCCGTGATTATCTGAGACAAGAAGAGAAGTCATTATGTGTCAATTTGTTTGATTAGACCTCTCCATTCGTTGTTTACTCCACCTGTCTGTTCTCCTACCTTGACCTGCCTATTTAAAAGTAAGAATGTCGGGCGAATGTAATGAGTTAGAGAAGTTCGTCGAGGAGGTTCTTAAGACATTTATGTATGATAAAGCTATGTCTAAAGGAGTGCATACGTTTTTTACCAGGGGAATCCAGGCTTTCCCTTTGAATGGATGGCGTTCTAGTCATACTAACCCCGCGACTGACCAGTGAAGTAAGCATCGCAAAGTTATGGCAAATGCGAAGCAAATCCTATCAATATTACTAGATTATATCCCACCTTTGGCTAGCATATTTAACCACGACAACATCCCATGAGACTTTGAATACAATTTGATCACTGTGTACATCCCAAAAGGAATACGCGTAGTTGGGAGTCAGCTGGGACAGATGCCACTATTGAAGAACAGTGACTTTAACCTGGGGGATAGAAAGAAATATGTGATGCTCTCACCTCACAAATACTTGATGAAGACCACTAAGAAGAGGCTTCACCTGGTCTCCCAGCCTTGGATTAAGGAGCTCTCATAGTCCACTATACTCAATGTGATGAAGATTCCCCATTTTGGCCAACACTAGGAGGTTAACGCTTGCATTAAACTCCTCTTGTCGTGATACCATGGTGGATACATTTGGCTCAACAAGCGGATTACTGTGGATACAACATTGATCCACCTGATTACAAGATTGAACATGCAGGGACCTGACCCTTAGCATTTTTACCTAGGGAAGACCTCAGATCGCTCCCTGGCACAACGCATCAAGGAAGAATATGGTGAAGTTCAAAAAGGGAAACGTGGATACAAGATAGCCTCTATCCAGGATGGTGCAGTGTGCCTCAGTTTCCAAATCATAGTTGGCAATCTCGTAAGAAAGAATCACCCCATGGAGGTCATTGGGTTCGTGGTGGACCTCGTAGGAAAGTGCATGGAGGGAATGAAAATGAATTGGGTGAGTTACCTCGTCAATGAGATTGAGAAAGACTGTCGCAAAGCTCAGGATCAAGGATACAAGTTCCACTTTAGTTGGCTTCTCGTATTGATTGAATTTGTCACATGGAAAATGTTGGAAGGAGCCACCTTCCCGTATATTGAACCATCAAAGTCGTTGGCCTCTAGGTTTTCAACCTTGTGGTACACCAACGATATGTTGAAGCAATGGCAGTTGAAAGTTGTGTTCCATGCCAATGATCAGCAACTGAAGGTTTCCATTGAAGCCTTTCCACGCATGACACCACACACCTTGCACCAATACCAACCTTTTGCAAAGTTCCACATAGATCAAAATTTTATATATATCATTATGCGCAGAGATGAGAGCAAGGAAGAGTTGCAATCATATTACAAGCTAAAAGACGATGACATGGACCAGATCATGAAGGAGTGGCCGAAGGAGTTCCTTGTATTGGTCGATGATCTAACTCTCTGACCCCGATATCATAGGAATCCCCTTGGTCACTCGGGTGGAGGATTTTTTATAGTCCAGTGCAAAGAAGAAGAATAAAAATTAGGAAGCCCAGAATATATATACTAATGAGGAGGACAACACCTCTGAATAAATTGAATTTGGCTTGCCTATAGGAGGAGGAGGAGGAGAAGACCAATAAGAAGGAAAAGGAGGAGAAGACCAATAAGAAGGAAAAGGAGGATGGTGATCTGGATTTTATGAGTAGAACGAAATGAATATAGATTATTAACATATTCTTAGCACAAAATAACAAAGATACAGTAAAACAAGTTTTCTATTCAATAATGAAATAAGCTGAAACTATAAAATGTAGCGGAAACAAGCTTGTTGGAATGGTGGCGACTTATCTCTGAGAAGAGATGTGACGGTTGCGCTCATTCACAAGAAGCACATTACAATGAGGCTCTAAAGGAATTTTTACAATAAAAAAGATATCCAAAAACCCTAGACATCCAAAAAACTAACCCTAGGAGATGAAGCACCAAAAGTCATGTGGGCCCCGTTTGGGTAAGTTAGTACATCAACTTACCAGGGTCATAACTTTTGCGTACCATCTCTGTTTTAGGCGTGTGATAGCCCATTGGAAAGGTATCATCAAGGAGATTCATTTTGGTGGCTCAATATTTCCTTCAACTATCATTGAGGAGCTCGAACCCAAAAAACCTTCATTTAGGCCCTCAAAATGGCCCCAGAAGTTAAAACTGCTAAAAATAGTAAATTGTCAAAATTGTCAGAAAACTATCTTGAGCCAGTTGGAAAAGGTGGGTGGCCACCGATATCCATATGGATCAATCCTCCCTCCTTAGGAATCAATTTTCTCCATTTCTTTGAGGTCCCCCATTAGATGAGTAAATTTCTGTTGAATTTGGCCTCGAGTGAGCCACTTGCCTTGGTGCAGGAGCTACCCTGCTTTGACAACTCGATAAAGTTGGATCCTTTGTTGTTGAGTGCCCTTGATCTGTGTGTCCATAGTATGATCATTGGATGCCTTTTGTATGCAGTTGGGGTTGAGATCTGTTGGTGTCAGTTGTTTTGCTACTTCTAAGGTGTCCAATAATGGTGGGAAATAAGAGCGAAGAAGATCCACGTTGAACATTGGGTGCAGGCCAAGGAAAGGAGGAATGTTGAGCTCAAAAGAATTATCCCCCACGGTCTTGTTGATAGTGTATGGCCCATAAAAGAGTGGGTAAGGCTTCTGATGGGGTCCTGTAAGGCATTCTTTCTGCAAGTGCAACCAAACTTTGTCACCCACCTGGAACTTATGTGGCACCCGATGTTGATCATGGCATTATTTGTACTTTTCATTGGACTTCTGTAGGATATCCTAAGCATGTTGGTGGATGTGTTGGATCTACTCAATGAACTAGGTGGCTTTGTCAGCTTCAGTTGGAGCAGTAGATGAGTCGGTCAAGGTGACTGCAAGAGGAAGTGCAACATCTATGGGACCCAATGGTTGGAATCCCAACCCCACCTGAAAGGGGCTGTGGCCGGTTGAGCTATGCAGGGCTTGATTGTAGCTATGCTAGACATAGGGAAGGCTCTCATCCCATGTACGAGGGTGCTTTGAATTATACATACGAAGGATATGCACAATCATTCGATTGACAACCTCATTTTGGCCATTTGTCTCGGGGTGGAAGGTCATGGATTTGGTGAGCTTGGTGTCCAGCAATGACTAGAGGCTAGAACAAAATGTGATGAGAAATCTACTATCCCGATCTGAGACAATGGTTTGTGGGATTCCAAAATGTACCCAGACTCATTCAAAGAAGAGCTTGGCAGTGGCCTCTGCTATGATGCTCTTCTTGCAGGCAACCAGAATCGCCATCTTAGAAAAGCGATTAACAACCACAAAAACAAAGTCATTTCCCCACTTGGTGGACGTGAGGCTCGACATGTAATCCATTGAGATGGATTCCCATGGCCTGTTAGGAGTAGGAAGAGGGGTGTACAGGCCCTGTTTCTTAGTGATTAGTTTGGCAATAGCACAAGCAGTACAAGACCTGATATACTTGTTGACCTCTTGTCGAAGTTTCGGCCAACAGAAATGTTTCTGTAGCATCGCCACTGTCTTTTCGACGTCAAATTGTCCTACCACTTGAATGTAGTGGGCTTCCCAGATTAGCTTCACTCGCTCACTTGATGGAACACAGATATGGCCCAGACGACACAACAACCCATACTGAAGATGAAAATTATCGACAACTGTGTTTGCACCCAACATTTGGTAGGTGGTGGCAAAGTCAGGGTCTGTCTCATAGAGTTGGGGCCATCCATATGTCTTATGGACTCAAGAGTCTAGCACCATGGTTAGTGTCGTGACTGGCGGTCTGATGAGGCAATCAGCGACACGATTTGTGCTTCCTATTTTATACTTGATGTTGAGGTGGAATTGTTGCAAGTATGTGGACCACTTTTGATGGTGGTCATTCTACAATTTTCCTTATGTCTGCATGAACTGTAGTGGCTTATGATCAGTGTGGATGACTGTCTCCTTCCAAAGAATGTAATGTCTCCACTGGAAGCAGGCTTGCACAATGGAGTACATTTCTTTGTCATAAGTAGGGTACTTACGAACATTATCTGATAGTTTCTCACTATGATAGGCCATAGGGTGGCCATGTTGAGTGAGAACAATTCCCACAGCATAGTCTGAAGCATATGTCTCAATCTCAAAGGGATGTTGCATGTATGGTAGTGAAAGTACTGGGGCTGAGCACAAGCGTTGCTTCAAATCATAGAGCACTTGTTGTTGGGACCGGCCCCACACAAATTTTTCCTTACCACCACCCCTATTTATTTGGATGAAGGCCCATGCAATATGGGAGAATCCCAACACGAACCTGAGATAGAAATTGGCAAGGCCCAAGAAGCGTCGGAGCTCAGTGAGTGTTGTTGGGGATGGCCAGTCACAGATGACTCGGATCTTGGCTAGATCCACATGTACTCCATGTTGATCAATGATGTAGCTCAGGTAATGGACCCCGTCCATGCCGAAGGATCACCTTTCCAAGTTGGCATATAGCTTGTGTTGTAGTAGGGTGTGCCGAACCTACTAAATATGCTGCAAGTGTTCAACACAAGTCTTGCTGTAAATTAGAATGTCATCCAGATACACCACTACAAAAGTATTGGTGAATGGTCGCAGGATATCGTCCATCATCCTCATGAAAGTGGCTAGAGAATTTTTCAAACCAAAGGGCATGACCAACCATTAAAAACTGCCTTCCTTTGACTTGAAGGTGGTCTTCCATACACGTGTCTATTCTATCGGGACCTAGTGGTAGCCAGACTTCGGATCAATCTTACTGAAGTATTTAGCCCTCGTGAGTTGATCAAGTAGGTCGTCAATTTGGGGAATCAGGAACCGGTTTATGACTGTGATTTTATTCAGATCCTGGTAATCAATACAGAGTCACCAAGTTCCATCTTTCTTCTGTACCAGCACGATTGGGCTCCCGCAAGGTGATGAGCTAGGGCGAATGTGCCCCTTATGGAGCAGTTCTTGGATCTGTCACTTTATCTCCTCATTCTCTAACAAAGAGTGATGATAGACTATCCCATTGGGAAGTGGTTCACCGAGGGTTAGATTGATGGGGTTCTTGACCTGGCAGTGCAGAGGTACCCCTATAGGTGAGGAGAAGATATCCGAGTATTCTTCCACGACCTTATCTATTTGCTTTTTCTATGTGGAGAGGTTGGTCGCAGAGACCCTAGATGTGGCTGTGATATTTCGCTTATTCTGAGAGCGAATCACGAAGAAGACAAACTCCTTGTCTGAGAGATGACCTTCCTCCATTGCTTAGTAGAGATCAAGGAAATAACACTAGGTGGGACTGCCTCGGGTATCCTGTACAATTTCCTGTTCAAAGTAATAATAACACTACAATACCTAGACTCATATATAGCATGACATTTCCATAAATAAGGTTGGCCCAAAAGAACATCACAAACTTCGAGAGAAGCAACATCACACAATACCTCATCTTTGAAGGGCTTGATGTCGTACGACAGTCGACATTGTTGGCTGATGTGGAGATCACTTCCTTGGCAGAGCCATCCAATGGTGTAGGGTTGTGGGTGCAGCATTGTTGGCAGGGCCAGCCGCTTGATGACCTCTGCTGAGATGAGGTTCTTCTAGCTACTGCTATCAACAATGAAGTGCAGTGAGGTGCCTTTTACCCACATCTATGAATGGAAGAGGCACTCTCCTTCTTCTGGCTCGTCTAGTTCACTAGGCTAGAGCTTGGTGTTAGCAACAGTGGCACTGGGTTCCATGTCAATGATCCATCTTACCCTTTCTGATTATGGTTTAGAGTCAAAATCCACATCTGTTTCAGAGGCTTTCACTTTGGCCACCAGCGACTGTTTCGAGTGACAATCAACAGTGTTATGACAAGGGCTCTTATGGAAGTCACACCACTTCCCGGTATCTTTCTTTGTCTTTCTAGTGTTCTTCTTTGCTTTTGGCTTGGACTGGTAGTCCCGATACTATCCATATTTTCTCTGTCCTTTGTTCTATGGGTTGGGGCCGCCCTTTCCTAGTTTTTTTTGTGAGGGGCTCTGAGGCCCAAATTTCCACATCTTTTGTTTGAGCTTCTGCTCGATTTTGATGGCATATCGGTAGGCCACACCCAAGGATGAGATGTCTAGAAATTCCATTTCGGTTTGGATGTATCTATGTAGAGCACTGTGATACTTGAGCACTAGATGTCTCTCCGAATCTTTGATACCCATATTGGTGCACAAGGTATGGAAGATATTTGTGAAATCTAGCACTACTTGGTCTCTTTCTTGTCGCAGTGTGGTCCATTTGGTATACAGGTCGTCGTAACTTATGACAGGGTAGTATTGTTCCTTAATAGCATCCCTGAAGGATTCCCAGGTGGTCATGACTAAAAATAATGAGGTTTCCTCTGTTTCCTATTTCTCACAGAAGGTTTCCCTCCAATATTTGACATGGGGAACGGCTTTGAGGAGCGCAAAAGTAATCTTTTCTCTATTCGAGAAGTTATGGATAGAAAAATACCCTTCTAGCAGATTCAACCACTTGTCTACAGCATCTGCATCTATGTGACCTTCAAATATAGGAATATCAAAGTTTATTTGTATCTTGAAGGGGGGTGTTCCTCCGTTCGAAGAATATGTGTCTCCTGTTGGTAGCCACTGAAGGATTTGCACAAAACTATTGTTATAACCCTAAAATGCACCACACAGGTTTACCTGGCATCAGGCCAACTCATGCCTCTTCCTAGCCAAAGCCATGCTGAACAAATCTTCAAAAAACCACTTAAATCAAGGAACCCGCGCCCTAACCTTTCACTGGGCGCGGGTAACTGCTTGCTGGCCTTCTATTACACGTGGGTACCCGCGGGCTAACCCACTATAGCCCACGTTTACCTAACAAAGCAAAAAATCAGGAAAGTTTCCGCTGGGACGAAGAGCTTTTTGTCAGTTAACTAGAACTCCCAGCCATGCATGGCCGAGAGTTCGCCAAAAACCCTAGCTCCTTCTAGCCTATAAAAGGAGGGGTAGGGGTACTATTCAAGGAGGAAAAATCATAGCAAAGAAACTCTGCCAAATTGCCAAGTCCATTATTGTCCCAACCCTTTATCCTTTCCTCAAGCTTTAGGAGAAGTTCAAGCATAGCAGTTGGAGGACAAAGAAGAGGAAGAGCCCAGGATCAGGATCGTGGAACGGTGACCAGCCTCAGAAATCATTGTAAGTTGGTTCATATTGAGATTAATGAAAAAGATGCTTTTCCCGTCCCAAATACATGAGTCTTATGTATGTTATTTGATTTGTGTTTTATCTCTAACCCTATACTAGATCAGTAGCATGCTTGCATAGTTTTGTCTTGATTGCAGGAAAGATTTTTGGAAGGAGCAGCAGCAGTAAGAGGATAAAAGCTCAATGGAGGATCTACTTCAACCATCGGAAAAAGGTTGGTTTATTCTTCCTTTGTGTGCATGTGAAAAAAGGGGTTTCAGATTCAGGTAGGAGGTTAAAAGTAGTTTAGGAAGGGTCATGATCTGCATGCAAGTTTAGAGCCCTAGCTTGCTAGTCCGTAGGGTAGACTACCCCACAACAGAATTGGCGACTCCAATGGAGACATTTTACTCTTAGGGTTCCTCGATTTGGTTTAAAGATCTTTTTGGTAATTCAAAGAATTAAGTTGTTGTTTCTTTGTTGTTTTTTGTTTTCTGTTAAGTCAAAAGCTAGCAGGGAACCTGGTTATCAATACCAGTTTTCCTTGACTGATGCTCGACATTTCTTTTCGGGACACACAGAGGTACCCGCGGCCTGTAGAAGCCCTTCCCGCGGGTGACCCACGCCTTAGCCTCTTACAGCGCGCGTGTGAACGCGTGCTATAGTAGCTTCAGTAGCATGTAGAGTCCAGGAAGTTTAAGAGGCAGTCCCCTCTTCCCCTGTCAGAAGTTCATCTTCTCAGGGGGCTTTCTGGATCCTGTCTGGGTCTGAATTGGTTTATTGTCTTGTGTTTCAGTCTGTCTTGTTGTGTGTTTCTTTACATTGGCTTTTCTTTTGTGCAAATTTGCTTTTTCTGTTAGAGTGATAGCATCTCAGCCTGTCAGAGACTCTGGTTGTCAGTACCAGAAGCCTTTTTCAGGACTAGATTGTCTGTCTGTGAATTTATCTTGGTTTTTAGACATACCCGTGGCCTGATTAGGTTTAGCTCACGGGTACCCGCACTCTGTAGTGGAACAACATGCGGTTACACGCGTGCTGTCTTGGTGACAGTCACGGGTCTGTTAGGTATCTTTTCAGCTTGGGTGGGGCAATCATCCCCTCTTGTGGTGAGAAGAGCTCCTCTCAGAGGTTTAGAGTCTGGGGATGCACAGTCAGCAGGTTAGGGCATTTCTCCCTTAGCTTGTGCTTGTTATTTGATTTTTTGATAGAAAAGACAAAAGAGAAAAAATATTTGTTTCATGGTTTTTAGGCAAGTGTTGGAATTGGTGTTGTTGAGATTGCTTTGTTGCATTTTCATGCTCTGATTCTGTCTGCGATCTGTGCTTTAAGCCAGAGTTTTCTTTTTATTTCTCTTGGTTTTGATCTTGTCATTATTTTTCCTTGTTGTGTGATTTTACAAAGAAATAAAAAACAATTTCTTGTTTCATTTTCTTCTTGGATTGAGGATTATGTTGTTGCATCGGTAGCTTGGAAAGAAGTCTTGTTGCATAAGTTTTTGCAGTGCATGTCTAGTATAAGTAGCTCGCAGATCTGAGTGAAAATCCTTCGCATCTACTGTAGAAAATCTTAGTAAAGCTGAAAAAGAAAAGAAGTCTTTCATTGAAAAGTTGTTGGTTTTGCATTTTAGAATAGTTCGTTTCCAAGCATTTCTGTGCATTTTGCTTTGAGTCTTTTTACACATCATCGGTTTCATTTCTGCACCTTGAGATTTAAAAATCCCATTAAAAGCAACGCTTAATAAAATCAAGTAGACTTTTTTGTTTGTAGGGTGCACTCGCTAGCTTAAGAATAGGGCCTTGGAATAGGTTGGAGAGTAAATTCTCCAAGGCCACCCAAACCAAACATTGGAGTCTGTCATTTAGGGAGTGTAGAAGTCCAGTTACGGAAAGTTATTCAGGACCCCCCTCTAACACAGGGGCTAAACACGAGGTCGCGTAAGGAAAGGCAGCGGA
>JASDQU010501853.1:16271-28698 GCA_032191745.1 Picea mariana
TTGTGCAGGATGTACATTCATTGGAGAGAAAGGGAGCATGAAGACATTGATTCTTTGGTATCAGAAGAACTTGCTTCTCTTGCCATATTAGCTCAATGTGGTTTGTTGAAATACTTCTAGTGTCCACTCATGAGGGCACAAACTAGGTTACTGAATGCCTTGGTAGATTACTGGCACTTGGATGTTGAGGCATTTATGCTTGAGGGGAAATAGTTGACTCCAACGACTGAAGACATTTACTTCCTAATTGGTCTCTCTAGGAGAGGGGATCCATTCAAATTATGTACCTTTCCCCCTGGGCCTCACAACATAGCTGAGTTAATCGGGCTACACTGTGAGGTGGGCACAGATAAAGTGGGTTCTCAGGTGTCGATCCAGAATATTTCCAACCTATCATTGAAAGTGATAGTTTTACTTATTGGGTGGATCACTGGATCCGCGGCTTTAATTAGGCTTCCCGGGCGCACATGCATTGTGTATTACAGTGCTTGAATGCACGAGTGTTCGACTGGAGCACAACCAAGATAGATTGCATGAAGAGACATCTGACAGAGTGTCGGGTGCGGGGGAACAAAAACTTTGGGCTCAGGACTATTTTATGTTCTTTATTCTTCGAGAGGATACCCAATTTCAGTCCATGAGAGCCAGTACAAGGGAATGAGGCCTTCCTCCCATCATTATATAGATGGGCGGTGATATTGCTGCGACAAGGGGGAGGGAGGACTATTGAGGCCTTCGATGATAAATTTTTCGACTGGTGGTCTCAGCAAATTCTGGCCATAGAGGACTACCCCTATGCCAAGATAAACTTCTCCAAGGATCCTGATATGCCCGTACCTCTTGGAGTAGAACGAGGAGAGATAGGTATGTTTGTTTTTCAAAGTTATTTAATTTTTAGATATTTATATATATATCATTTTTATGTGTACCAAAGTATCTGACAACTATGTATCTGTTACGTACAGATGTGGGACCAGTGCATCCAACAAAATTCTCGAGGACCAGGTGGCATCCTCGACCAGAGGCAGGACTAGCCGCAGCCACCAGACCAACAACAACAGTAGGGGGACCTCCAAACGGAGAGGTTGAGAGAGTATTGAGACGAGTGGATCGAAAAATCACTGCACTCACTCGCACTGTCCCTATGGCAGAGATCGGGGATTTACCACCAATGATGCAACCTCATGTAGTTGGGGTACCACGGACCTGGGTCCAACTCTTCTAGTGTTTGGAAAATGTCATTGTTCACTACGGCAGGGCCAACAGGCCCTGCCCTTATCTAGGCTGGTACTACTTACGTGCCAAGGGCACCTTTTGTATATTTTTGAGGGAATAAGCCCCGTGACTCTTACTGGGCATATATATTTTTGAGGCACTTGCGCCCACCTATGTACTCTGATACTTTTGATATATATATATATATGTGTGTGTGTGTGTATTTACATCTTTTTATGTCTTATGGATTACATTTATTTACAAATGTATTTACATGTGCATGTGTGTGCTTTTTCTTACATGTGTGCAATATGCCAATCTAATACGTGATTAGCTAGAGTATCTGTGATTTGATTCAATCTCCTAGGAACATGGATATACATAATGTAATCAAAGCTTCATTCTAAGAGACATACTATAAGGAATCGTTAGTGTAGAGTACGATCGTAAACACAGTAAACCCCATTTAACTGAGACACAACCACCTGAGAATCTAAGTAGAATCGGAGGTGAGAGATACCATGCGACAAAGCATCACGAAGAAACTCTAAGACTTCTCTGTATTCAACAACATTGTTTGTGGTGTCTCCTAAATAGATACCTCCTGAAGATAGCAACTAGCCCTGAGGTGTGAAAATCACCCAAGTTGTGGAAGCAAGCCTCCGAGTGTGCCGGCTAGCACTGTTTGCAAACCCAATGAACACCTCTAATTCACTTGACATCTGCCACAGTGAAAAATATGACATCAAAAACGACATGTCCATAAAACCAAAAAGACAAAAAATAAAAGAGAAAATGTATAAGAACTATACATATGTACAAGAAGTCACCCAAGGCGAACCACCTATGAGTAATACTTCTTGAGGTAGATCCCATTTCTAGGCTCCACCAAAGTATTTCCCTCTAATTCCACCAAATGATAAGTGCCCTTATTTAGAACCTCCTTCACGATGAAAGGTCCAAACCACATGGGTTTTAACTTTCCTGCCCCCAGGGGATCCTTATCTTGGTCATAGACCGAGACAAGGTCGCCTTCAGCGAAAATCCGAGGACGAACAGAATGATCATATTGATAGTTGACATTTTGTTTGTGAGCCTCATTGGCCAAGGCTTCATTCCGATGCTGCTCATCGAGATAATCAAGATACAATAAACGCTCCTCAAGTGGTGAAGTGTATGGAAATAAATTTACTGCCAACTTTAGAGATGAGATATAGAACTCTATAGGAAAGACTGCTTCCAACCTGTAAATGAGTTGAAAAGGTGAGAAACTGATTGTAGTCTTAACATACGTTCGGTAGGCCCATAATGTCGAGTACAACATCAAATGCCAATTTGACTTGGTCGAATTAATCGTTCGTTGTAGAATAGTATTAAGGGACTTATTCACAGCTTCCATCTGACCATTCTCTTATGGGTAATAGGGTGACGAGTGTTCTTTCCTCAACCCAAGATTTGTCGTTAACTCAGACATCATTTTTTTCTGAAAGTGACTGCCATGGTCAGTGACAATCTCTCTCAAGGTGTTGAACCTTGCTATTATCTGGTTAAACAAAAAGAGAGTTGTTGTCTCACCATCATCTTTGAACGTTGGCATAGATTTGACCCACTTTTTGAAGTAGTCTATTGCTACAATGATATAACAATGCCCCCTTGCTGAAGGGGGGGTGCATATAGTGTAATCAATCCCCCACTTGGTGAAGGGACCAACTGTGATGACGAGAAACATGGGAGCATGGTGTGTCCTCATATTTCGAGAGAAGATCTGACACGGGTGGCACTTCTTGATCGATTCAACACAATATTTGATTAATGTCAGCCGAAAGTAACCAGCTCGTAGAATCTTTTGGGTTGTTTCCAACCCAGACAAATGATCTCCACATGCTCCAGTGTGGCAATCGTTAAGCATGATTTCCGCTTCTTCATGAGTGAGACATTAATGAAGGATGCGATCTACACCTCGACGATACAAAGTGTCCTCGAGTATGAGATAGTTCTTGGCCTGATGGCATATACGATGACGCTCATCATGAGAAGTAGAGGTGGGGAACTTCAAAGTCTGAAGATAGACTAGTATATCTCCATACTAGGGGTCTAGAGACGTAATTAAAAACATGTCTCCTTTAATAGGTGACTCCTCGGGTATAACATCACCTCATTCAACCAAAAGTTCCGAGATGAGTTCCACGAAGACCAACAACTTTTTGGATTTCGCCAAAACAAAATCCAAGTCAAATTCTTGGAGGATAACTATCCATATACTGATATTTCCACCGATTACACATCGTGTCAACACATATTGAAATAGATTCACAATGGTAATGATGGTGGTCTTGTGAAAGAAGATATAATGATAGAACCATTGGACAACATGAACAACAACCAACACAAGATTTTCAACGTGGGAATAATTGAGTTCTATTCCAACCAGGCCTTGGCTCAGGTAATAAATCACATATTCTTCGAGAAAATCATCCTCCTGAACCAAGACCATACTGATGGTCAACTTCGCAGCGGCCAAGTACAATAAAAAATCTTTAGTATAATTGGGTGGCTGAAGGAGAGGGGAAGACATGATGGCACGTTTCAACGCTTTGAAAGAGCATTGAGCGGCTTTGTCCCAATGAAAAAGAATGCCCTTCTTCAGTAAACGCATGAAACCCTTTGTGATCTCGGCATAGTTTACGATGAAATGCCGTAAGAAGTTTGATTTTCCCTACAAACTCTGAAGCTAAGGGACTGTGCACGTGGGAGGCAACTGAAATATCGCCTCAACCTTTAGAGGATCGACCATGATCCCTGTTGTCAAAACTATGAAACCTAGTAGATGACTTGATGTTCCGCAAAAACTTCATTTGTTTGGATTCAAGCGAATCTGGTAGTAGCAACATTGCTCAAAGATAAGTCAGAGGTGTGCAGGATGATCAACTCTCTTACAATATCATGATGCTAAATCATCTAGATAGGCCTTGACTATGTGTTTGAGATCGTGGAAAGAAAAAGACATGGCCCACTGAAAAGTAGCTCCGACATTTTTCAAACCAAAAGGCATATTCTGATAAGCGAATGTACCCCACAGACAAATGAAAGTGGTTTGTGTTGGTCTTCGGGTTTGATCTGTATTTGATTGTATCCCGAAAAACCATCCATGAAAGAAAATACCTCACAACCTATGCATTCATTGACTATCTGGTCAATAAACGGCTTGGGGAAATGATCCTTTGGACATTCCTTGTTCAAATCACGAAATTCCATACATGCGTGAATCATACCCTATTTTTTGTTGATTGGAACGGGATTTGACACCCATTGAGTCAATTGGATGGGGTAGATGAAACCAGCTCCAAGGAGTTTCTCTACTTCATCCTTGATGTCTGTTTCTTTATTAGGATTAACTGGACGAAGCTTCTGCCAGACCAGGTTAGCGTCAGGATACGTCGTGATTTTGTGTTCGACGATTCTTGGATATATGCCTAGAAATTCCTCGTAAGACCAGGAAAACACGTCGAGGAATTATTTAAATAAATCCTTGTAGATTTGAATCTCCTCGAGGGAGCAGTCTGCTCCGATGAAGACATTCTCCATGACACCAGGGGTTCTGAAGATATCAATAGGTATCGTTTTAGTGATGGTTACCATATTTCCTTCAGCATAAACTGCATGCGTAGACAAAGGATTGATAGGACAAGACCTATCTCTAGTCATAGTCAAAGTGAATTCACCTACTTCAATTCTTCTTAACTCTGGGAGGAAATAAGATCTATGATGGAGATCATCCCAGGGTCTGTCTGGACTAGTCTTTGCCTCAATAATCGCCTCGTTTGAGGGAAAGACTAAGTCTAAAGAATCAGTATCGACGAGGGAACCTTGAGCCCAAATAGGCTCAAGAACTGGATCTAACTCCTGTGCGGGAGTCAGATCGGGATCGACGGAAGCTTGCTGGACTATAGAGTATGCAACCTCTGTCATGAACAAAGGCATGTCCATGCCATGGTGCCTTGTCCCTTCCATCGTGGCTGATGGGGAAGGAAGAGTCCAAAGATCATCAAATTAAGTCGTACGAAACGATGAGACTTGAAAAATTTCAACCTTAGGTTGGTCAGAGACTGCAGATATGAACTTAACGTCACTGGAAGGAGGTGGGTAATCAAAAGTACCAATCAAAGGTGGGCACAAACCAACCCATACATTGATGATGCAGGGTTTAGGGTTATCAATCATCTGGACCGTGGATTCCCCCGATGAAGGGTCAGGACAAGAGAAATATAACTGATCAATGGACACGATCCGACCCTTGTGTGGAAACAACAAGACTTGGAAAACTGTAGTGACCACAACATTTATAGCATAGGTCTAAATCCTTCCTAATAAGAGATTGTAGTCGAGAGACACATCAACCACTTCAACCTTGACGCACATGGTCTTCCCCCCTAACTACATGGTGAAAGAGGGGATGATTCCATTTATTCAGAACGAACGATCGTTGAAAGTGGTAAGAAGCGTAGGTGACAGAGACAAAACGGATTGGTCAATGACCTTCCAACATGCCAATGAAATCACGCATGTCGAGGCACCCTCATCAACCACCGTGCGAAAAATGTTCAGAGTAAAATTTTTTGTGGTGTAAGCCACTACTATCTGAAATTCCATGTGGTAAGGGAGACAAGGTTTTAAGTCGGTCATATCAAGCATGATCATTCCCGGATTACAAGTCTCAACAGATCCTAAGGAAGCTAACAAAGCCTTTCTTTGGGAAGGGAATCTCTGGAGGACCTCCAAAGAGGACATTGCACAAGGGGTTTGAGAAAAATCCTCCACCATAGAGTAGTTCTAGGTGGCCCTTGCATTTGGATTGTGGGAAGTTTTCTTGAACGCACCTTCTAGGATGTGTGTCATTTTCCCAACGTCTTCTCAATCTGGAGAGGAAGAGATGGGTTTTTGACTTCTTTACCCTTCTGAGAGGTGTTTGGAATTCTGTATTCATGGGTCTTGGTTGCTATATCAATGCTACCTTTCATCATATACACATTCACGGATGAAGGATTAATCGAAGATGGAGGGGGTCCCTGACTACCCCCTTCCGTGCTCAAAGAGGCTTGAGTTAAATTTTGCCCATGTGGAAATGGGTTTGTTAACACAGTAGGCTGCTGTTGTGCCAATAACTTCTGGGCCTCCGCAAGACAAGGGCACAGGTGAGTCAGATGGTCTTCCATGAAAATATTACATGGATACTTCGAATTCTTCCTTTTTGTGTTGCCCCTGCTAGAATTATTGATAGGTTTCTTATCCCCCTTACCCTTCTTTATCTGTTTCTTCTTTCTGTCAGGCTACTAGGTGGCCTTCGGTTTTGTCGATCGCACACTATGTACATTCGACGTTTGAGTTGGGGGAGAAGCCGAGCCTATGGTCTAGCTGGCCACTGTCTGCTGTATTGAAAATTGTTGTAATTGATTTGACAGCTGATCAGCGGGCTTCATTTGCGTTGAACCAACAATACCATTGGCATGTGGTCCAGATATTTTTCTGGTCTTGTCAAGTATCGATCGTGGTGCATCTGGAAAAACTTCATAAAGTAAACCAAACTGAGAGTAAATCAACTCTAGCTGTTGAACTCTCATTTTCTCTTCTTCTTCTGAAAAGACCCCCGACGTTGCGACATATTTAGATAACTAAGGTACCAAAGAATTAAGGAATCAATCAAGAAGGAATGCTGGTGGGACTAGTACTTTTATCAAACTCTTCCAGCATTCGATTCTCAGACGTGATCTGAGATACGGTCCGACTTTGTTTGCTCAAAGTTGGCCAGCAACTCGGTGCCAGTGTTGTATCTCACATGTAATTGAAAATGGTTTAAGAAAACCATTGCCAATTCACCAAAGGTAGAGTATCTTGAGCATTCAAGCTCAATGTACCATTTCGCAACACTCCCGATGAGAGTGTGTTGAAACAAATGCAACTGGACAGAGTCGTCTCTCAAAGAGTTGGATGAGCACCATAAATATAAGGTAGTCACATGATCGCCTGGATCTTCATTATGCTTAGCTTCAAAATTTGAAATGTCTGAAGGAAACTTGGTTGGCATAGGAGGCCAATGCAGATCATGACAGATAGGGTCATTTAATAACCTTGTCAAGTCTGGAAAGTGCAAAGTTGCTAGAAACGATAATTTGGGTTGTTGATTATAACCAGGAAAAAAGGAGCCTGGAGTTTGGTTGGTACCAGGTTGCCAGGAAAATTTAGGTTGTTGGCCAGGGTTATGGTAATAACCATGGCCATGACTAATGTACAGGTTTTTCACTTGTTCATATGTCATCGACTGACTCCCGTAATAGGACGTAGAAGGTTGGGCTTGCATTGCATTCCAAGGACTTTGGGAAGGGTTTCCCCCTGCCGATCCGGTGGGCATAGGTCTTGAGCCTTGCCCGGAGTTCCATTGGCTATGGAAGGGGTTGCCCCCGATCAACACCCTTGATGAGGGAAATTATCCCTGCCATGGATTTCAAGGTCTTTGCAAGGAAGGAATTCCTGAGTTTGCCCCGTGTGCAGGAATAGTACCCTGTATAGGATTTTGTTGTCCATAACCAAGGTTTCCCCCGACTGCGATGATAGCTGACAAGAATGCATTGTTACCAAACATGTCAAACAAAGAGAACAGTGTCAAACCTACCGACATACTATAAGAAGGAAGTCCTTGACTACCTTCTCCAAACGAACTATAGTTTACGTTCAGCCTGATGGAGTGCTGGTGAGAACTGTTGTGCGAAGGGGATGAAGGAGGTATATGAACCCCTCCATAAGGGAAATCATTATAGGGAGCTGAAATGCCCCCCATGGATCCTTGTAGAGGAGCATTCAAGCTCCCTTCCCCCAGACCTGAAGTTGGTAGAGTGGAGTAGGAAAGGACAGAGTTCGTATCAAAGCTAGGCATATCGTATGAAAACAGAGGGCCTATTGCACTCTAGGTGAAAGGAGCAGTGATCGCCACCATAGATGAAATTAGACCATTGCTCGAGGTAGAGGAAATCGAGGCCATAGTGGTCTGAACTGGAAACGGTTGGTTAGGAGGTAGAAAACCCCCTGAAGTGACAACCATAGAGGGAGTATGAGTATTCCCTGAAGAAGTAGCATAATTTGTCTCCATTGCTTCTTGTGACACTACTTGATGCTCATAAGGGTGAACCTATACGACGATGGGTGCTGATAGATCAGTGATTGGAGGGTTATACAGACCAAGAGCTTCCGTTCCAAGGTAAAAAATGGTTGGTTCCTCTGAAATCAAATGTTCTCCTCTCGAAAATGGGTTGGGCACAGTTTCTTGTGACCCCGTCGCCTCAAAAGACCCTTGTTGGTATAGTATTCACCTTAGTGGTGGTGGGGATGGCTCTAGATCAACCGACGATAGGACAAGAAGCCTTCACAACCGACAGAGCTCCTGATCCTCCATGGTGTGAAAATATCAATGACACACTAGGGTTTTCTATTAACGTTTAAATACCAATACACACTAGAAAAATCTCCTATGGGATAAGACAAGCTGATCACTAGCTAGTTGAAAGAACAGTTACACCAACCAACACTAGAGAAACTTACCGGTGCAAGTGAAACTCAAATACGAGAGAACCCTCCAGGTATACTTTGCAAAGAGTGGCCCGATGTCTCCCTTAGGTACTACGATATGCCCCTGCAATCACCTGTGTAAGTCACTAAGATAAAGGAAACTAGGTTTCCAGTGCGCGAACAGTCACCAGGCAGGTACAATTGACAGTCGAGTGGACTGCAATGAGTAGGGTATCAAGCTCAAAACCTATCAAGGCTATCCAAAGAAAGTGTTCCGGAAGATGACTGAGGATCTCGAATAGATTCGAGAACCACAAAGCTCTGTGGAAAATGCGATCAACGGAATCCCAAGATAAGCCCTCTATATGCGTTCCCCACTATGCTTGGTTCAAATTTGGAGGGGTTATCTCCGCTACCTTTCTGCACGGGGTCCCGGATAAATTTCAGGGTTACTGGACTTTCAAGCACTCCCTAGAATAGACTCCTATGTTTTTTTTTGTAGCCTTGAAGATTTTCCTCTCCAATCCTAAATCAAGGCTCTAGCCTAGACTAAATTGATGGACTCTACAAACACAAAGTCTAATAACTTTTGATTAAGTGTTAACTATAGTGGTTGTATTAATTCAAATGGAATGGAAGTGAAACTAGTGATGTTCTTTAAGAGATGAAAGAGAAGAGCATAAAATGAAACTAAAAACTAACTACTTCTTCACAAATAAAGATTTTCCAATTTAAACTCTTTCACCAAACTTTTCGTAACTATTTTTCTCAGATCTTTGAAAAGAAAAACTTAAAACAAGATTTCTCTCGACTACGAGTTACTTAATTTCCTAAGTATTCAAATAAATAACTTAAGAAAATTTCTTTTTCCTTGATAAATAAAGCAACTAACCTAAACTACTTTTACCAAGCAAAGAAATGAAATCTTTATTTATTTATTTATTTCAAAATGCTTCAAAATAAGAAACTTGAAGATGAATTCTTTTTCTTTTCTTCTAAATCAAGTGAAAGGGAAAAGTGACGACAAAACAAGACCAAGAAATCACTTCTGGCCCCATTGCGGATTGCAGGGAGTCACTGAACAAACCCAACAGGCTGATCAAAAAAGACTCACAGACTTGTCTGAAACCCTAACAAAAAAACACAAGAAATCTTTTAAAGAATAAGCTAAACTGAGGTCAGACCTAAGCTACAGACTTCCATAACAAGACTATTACTAGATCAAGAAAACCCCTGAGAAGTATGACTTCTGACAGGGAAGAGGATGCCTTCCTCTTCTTTAAAAAATATTTTCTCAACACAGGCACGCTACTGACACTTCAACATCCAACGTATGTACGCAGGTTGTCCAAAGGTAGGGAACATATGTACGCGTGTAGACCCACTACAAGCCGCGTACACCTCTGTAACTTCTCAAAAAATGAAAACTAACAGTTAATCAAACCAGGCAGGGAGTACTGGTATTGAAGACTAGAATCCATTAAAGACACATAAATTTACAGAAACTCAAAAAGGGCAGTTAAACCAATTAAAGAACCCAAAAAGAATATCCCCTAAAAATCCTAGAGGTCTCCCCAGTATGGTCGCCAATTATGATGTAAGTGGGAAAACTCCCTACAGACTAAACTAGGGTTCTAAAGTGCAGATAGATCTAACCATCTAATGTCTCCTACTTTTAACAACTATCCCGAGGTTACCCCACAATCATACATAAAAATAAAAGAATAAGGATCCGATAGTCCTACCTTAAACTCCACATCCAATGTTGATCCCTTTTCACTTGGTTGTTTCCTGACTGCAAGTCTCCTCCCAAGGCTGACCTACATTCATCAAAAGACAAACAAGAAACTACAAGCATGCATTCTACATATGGATTAGTGGGTTAGATATCATAACCAAAATGCAAATAAATCATGAAGATTGAAGACATCATTTGGCAGGACGGGAAAAGTATTTCTTTATATTAATCTCACAAAGGCGGTTACAATATGAGATCGACAACTACTCCTTGAACTTGGGCCTGGGATCCTCTTCACCATGCACCAACTGCTTCCATGTACTCTTCTCCTCTTCAGTTCTCTCTAGGGAAATGGAAATCATTTTCAATGGAGGAAAAAAGGGTTGAAAAAGGGAATTCTAGCTCAAACTCACAACGTGGTTGAAAAATATTGGGGCAAAGGGGGGATATTGAAATGGGCATAGTTTCTTTAATCTCGTGCTTCCTTTTGAAATGGGACTGCAAAACCTTCTTTTATAGGCCAAAAAGATAGGTATTTGGTTGGGTGACCTGCTATAGATGGTCAAAAGATTAGTAACGGCCCAAAATCCTGTATCCCTTTGCAATTTTTTTTTTTTGTGCTTTTTGTGAGTGTACGCGGGTTGTAATGGTGCAATAAGCATGTGTACACAGGAATTAGTGGTGTAGGGCATGTACATATTCAAGAAAATGGTTTTTTTAGAAGAGATGTTCAATGATGGCTTAGCAAAGATAACAAGTAAGATGGCCTGATGCCAGGTATGCATGTCTGGTGCAATTTAGGGTTATAACAATAGATCTATGGGAAAACAGACTCCTAAGGAGGTTTTCACTAGGAGGAGGCCATAGGTCTTCACATATTTGGGTGTATCAATTTCTCTCATGTCCCTTCTGAGAAGAGGAAAAAGTTGGATCCCACAACAGAGAAGGGGATCCTAGTTGGATACAATGGGGTCTCAAAGGAATATTGGATCTACATACCAACACTGAGGAGAGTTGTTGTGAGGAGATATGTTAGATTCAAGGAGGATAGAGCCTTTCAAAGATCTTGTGAGTTGAGAGATAGAGTTGAGGAGGTCCCACATATGTATGAATATACATCTTAGGGAACAAATCCTCATGTGTCTATTACACTAAGTTCAAGGGTGACTGGTCCACCCAGTACAACTACATAATCATAGGTGTCTGGTACACAAACCACATGTGCACGTGCTTTAGGATCTCAAACATATATGGTGAGATATATGGATGATATTGAGGGGCATGAGGGTATTTCTCCATAGGAGGATACTTCAAGGAAGAGGAAACCGAGATGGTTTCAGGAGACCTTGAAGGAATCCAATGAACTAGTTAGTGAGCCCCATAGGTTGATGAGAGAGAGTAGAGCACCAGAGAGGTTTGGTTTGTACTTGGCCATGGTGACTAGCATCATAGATTTTGAGCCCACTACTTTTGAGCAGGAAGAAAACCAACTAGTTTGGATAGATGCTATGTAGGAGGAGTATGATTCCATTATGCAGAATGATGTGTGGGAGGTGGTGCCTAGGCCAAAGGGGAAGTCATTGGTGACTTCCAGGTGGTTGTACAATATTAAGTATGTTGCATATGGCATCATCGAGAAAGACAAGGCTTGATTTATGGCAAGAGGATTCTCTCAAGTTGAGGGGATTGACTATGATGAGACATTCACACCAGTTGCGAGATATACTTACATCATAAGTATTATGGACATTGTAGTAGAGATGGGTTATAATATCCATTAGATGGATGCGAAGACACCATTTCTGAATGGTCTTATATAGGAAGAGGTATACATTGAGTAGCCACAGGGTTTCGAGGTGTCTAGGAGAGAGTCCCACATGTGCCTCTTGAAAAATCCATTGTATGGTCTAAAGAAAT
>JASDQU010501853.1:37181-48352 GCA_032191745.1 Picea mariana
ACAACAGAGAAGGGGATCCTAGTTGGATACAATGGGGTCTCAAAGGAATATTGGATCTACATACCAACACTGAGGAGAGTTGTTGTGAGGAGATATGTTAGATTCAAGGAGGATAGAGCCTTTCAAAGATCTTGTGAGTTGAGAGATAGAGTTGAGGAGGTCCCACATATGTATGAATATACATCTTAGGGAACAAATCCTCATGTGTCTATTACACTAAGTTCAAGGGTGACTGGTCCACCCAGTACAACTACATAATCATAGGTGTCTGGTACACAAACCACATGTGCACGTGCTTTAGGATCTCAAACATATATGGTGAGATATATGGATGATATTGAGGGGCATGAGGGTATTTCTCCATAGGAGGATACTTCAAGGAAGAGGAAACCGAGATGGTTTCAGGAGACCTTGAAGGAATCCAATGAACTAGTTAGTGAGCCCCATAGGTTGATGAGAGAGAGTAGAGCACCAGAGAGGTTTGGTTTGTACTTGGCCATGGTGACTAGCATCATAGATTTTGAGCCCACTACTTTTGAGCAGGAAGAAAACCAACTAGTTTGGATAGATGCTATGTAGGAGGAGTATGATTCCATTATGCAGAATGATGTGTGGGAGGTGGTGCCTAGGCCAAAGGGGAAGTCATTGGTGACTTCCAGGTGGTTGTACAATATTAAGTATGTTGCATATGGCATCATCGAGAAAGACAAGGCTTGATTTATGGCAAGAGGATTCTCTCAAGTTGAGGGGATTGACTATGATGAGACATTCACACCAGTTGCGAGATATACTTACATCATAAGTATTATGGACATTGTAGTAGAGATGGGTTATAATATCCATTAGATGGATGCGAAGACACCATTTCTGAATGGTCTTATATAGGAAGAGGTATACATTGAGTAGCCACAGGGTTTCGAGGTGTCTAGGAGAGAGTCCCACATGTGCCTCTTGAAAAATCCATTGTATGGTCTAAAGAAATCTCCATGAGCTTTGTATTCCAAGATTGACTCTTACTTGTTACAGATGGGATTTGAAAAGAGTGAGGCAGATCCAAATCTTTACTACATTGTTTGTGGAGAGGATACTTTCATTATTATCCTATATATTGATGACTTGTTTATAACTAGAGGGGAGGAGCTCATTGATGATTGCAAGAGGGGTATTGCTTCAGATTTTGAGATGAAATACATAGGATCGATGCATTCTTTCTTGGGGAATGGAGGTTTTCTAGGAGGATGGGCACATATTTCTGGGATAAGGGAAGTATGCAACGAATATTTTGAGCAGATTTCAGATGGAGGATTACAGAACCATGTTTACACCTATGGTCACCAACTAGAGGAAGCTTAGTTCTTCTGAGTCCGATTTGGTGGATTCCATGAGATACTGTCAGTTGGTTGGTTCATTGATGTAGTTGGTGATCCAGGTGGATATTTGTGGCCACCTACCTATTCCAACTAGATCCTCTTGTTTTGGTTCAACATGTTCTTATGTACTTATTTGTAATTGTGGGTTCTACACTTCTGGGGTTGTCAAGAGCCCTACATATCTTCCAAGTGGATACTGGTGGCCTCCCACCTAATCCAACTGGCTTATTTTGTATGTTTTCATGTCAGCACATCTTGCTATACTTCTAGGGCCATTTTGGGGCCCCAAACAATAAATTTTTTTCTTGCCACAGTCAAACTATAGACGATGTCAGAGTTTGATGGAGTAATATGTAGTTCTCTAAAATACCTTTCCAACATGCTATCACACGCCTAAAAAGGAGGTCGTATGCAAAAATTACGACCCTGGGAAGTTGAGGTACCAACTTACCCATAGAGGCACACATAAATTTTGGCGTTTCATCTCCTAGGGTTAGGTTTTTGGATGTCTAGGGTTTTGGCATTCACGAGTAATATTAAAAAGGCCTCTAGAGCCTCATTGTAATCATTTTTCTCAGACTAATGCATGTAACAAACACATCTCTTCTCAGAGATAGATACCACCATTCGAGCAAGTGTTTCAGTTCTACAGTTTTATAGTTTCAACCTGTTTAATTTATTCAATAGAAGATATTGTTCACTGGATATGTGTGTTTTTCTTCAGATCTCTATGTTTATTGTATTCAATCTGTTAATCAGTTCATTCCACTCCTAGATCCATATCACTGGTATCTGAGTCACATACTCTTCATTTATTTTTCTTCGTGCATGTCCCTGAAAAGATCTAGGTACAAGAAGTTGGGACAAAAACCAATAAAGCCATTGCAAGATCGGCTGCACCAAGCCCGACAACAACCCATGGGAGACAAAAAGAAAGATGATGGAGCATGATATCCTTTAAAAATGTTTCTCAAGGAAGTCCTTGCATGACAAAGGAATAAAAGGATGGACAAATTTGCGCAGATCCTTTTGGTGGCTCCCACAGGAGAAGCATCTTCATCAAGCGGCCATGCAACCCCCATCAAGGTACAAGAAAAATTTGATATTCCATTATTTGAAGGATTTATAGATGCGAATGTTGTAGATAAATGGTTGAATATTATCAAAGGGTATTTTTCAATCCACAGTTTTTCCAATAGGGAAAAGATTATTTTTGCACTCCTCAAGGTTGTCCCCCATGTTAAAGACAGATGGGAAACTTGCTCTGAGCAAAGAATCATAGAGGAATCTGCAATACTTGTGGTTACCCCTACATGGGATTCCTTCTTGGATGCTATTAAAGAACAATACTACCCTATTGGAAGCTATGAGGACCAATACACTAGATGGACCACCCTGCATCAAGAAAGAGACCGGAAAGTACCAGATTTCACCAATATTTTCCATACCCTACGCACCAAGTTGGGTATCAAAGAATCTGAGCAACATATGGTTCTCAAATACTACATCTATTTGCATAGATATATTCAAATAGAAATGGAGTTCCTGGACATTTCCTCATTGGGTATGGCTTATAAATATGCTGTTAAGATCGAGCATAAATTTAAGCAGAAGTGGTGAGATTTTGGATCTGTAAACTCCTCATAGTTGAAGCAGGGAAAAGGTGGCCCCAACCATACATAACAAGGGAAAAATAAAAGATCGCCACTCTCAGGACAACCAGTCCAAGCCACAACACAAGAAGGGAAATGAGAATATGAAGAAGGACAAGGGAAAATGGTGTGAATATCATAAAATCCCCGGCACAAAATTGAAGAATTTCTCTCCAAGAAGTCACTCATGGCCAAGCTGAAGGCTTCTGAGTCAAGCCGATTCTGATTCCAAATCAAATCCAAAAGGAGGGAAGCATATTATAGATGTTGAAGCCAATGCCACTGCCACTACCACCAAGGTCCAGCCAAGGGAACTAGAAGAACCAAAGGAAGGGGAATGCCTCTTTCACTCAAAGATTTGGGTAAAGGGGGCTTTGCTTCATTTCATTGTCAATAGCGGTAGTAAGAGGAACCTAATCTTAGTAGAGGTCATCAAGTGGCTGGACCCATCGATGAAAAATGCACCCGCATCCCAACACCATCAGTTGGCTTCACCAAGGAAGAGATATCTGTGTCAGCCAACAGTGCCTTCTGCCCTATGACATCAAGCCTTTCAAAGATGAGGTATTGTGTGATATTTATCCCCTTGAAGTTTATGATGTTCTTTTAGGACAACCATATTTGTGGAAGCATCATGTTGTGTATGAGTCTAGACCCCGCAATGTTATTATTACTTTGGGTAGACAATTGTATAGGATACCAGAGGTAGCACTTCCTACTACTATTTCTTTAATCTCTACTAAGCAATGCAGTAAGGTCATTTCACAGACTGAGAAGTTCATATTCTTTGTGACCCATTCTCATAGTAAAAATAAGGTCACCATCACATCCGTGGCCTCTACACATAGCCTCTCTTTGCATCATAATAAAGTGGATAGGATCGTGGAATAATACATATACATCTTCTCCTCACCCACCGGGGTATCGACGCACTGCCAAGTCAAGAATTCAATTGATCTAACCCCAAGTGCACCTCTGCCTAATGGACTAGTCTATCATCACTCACTGATGGAAAATGAAGAAATCAAGCGTTAGATCCAAGAGCTTCTTCAAAAAAGGAACATCAGACCCAACTCCTCCCCTTGCAGAAGCCTGATTTTACTGGTGCATAAGAAGGAAGAGACCTTGGCGACTCTTCATTGATTACAGAGAATTAAAAAAAATAACAGTCAGATACCGGTACCCAATTCCCAGGATTGATGACCTTCTTGACCAAATCAAGGGGAAAAAATTCTTTAGCAAGATTGACCTAAAGTCTGGCTACCACCAGGTTCCCATCAAACCAACTGATGTCTAGAAGACAACTTTCAAATCTAAAGAAGGTCTCTTCGAATGGTTGGTCATGCCCTTTGGCCTAACAAATGCACTGACCACTTTCATGAGGTTGATGGATGATGTATTGATACCCTTCACTAACTCTTTTGTGGTGGTATATTTGGATGACATCCTCATATTCAACAAAACTTGGGAGGATCACATGCAACATATTCAACAGGTTTTGAGCACTCTATGGCAACACAATTTATATTACAACTTGGAAAAATGTTCCTTTGGAATGAACAAGGTCCAATACTTGGGCTACATTGTTGATGAGCATGGGGTACATGTTGATCCTGCTAAGATCCAAGCCATCCATGACTGGTGATCCCCGACCACACTAATTGAGCTTCAGAGCTTCCTAGGACTGACCAAATTCTACCGACAGTTCATGTTGGGATTCTCCCATATTTCATGGGCCCTCAGCCATGTGACCAATGGAAATGGCAGAGAAAATTTTGTGTGAGGGAAGGAATAACAACAAGAATTTGATGATCTGAAGCATCGCTTGTGCTCAGATATAGTAATCTCCTTTCTCGATCTACAAAAACCATTCAATATTGAGACTGATGCATCTGACTATGATGTAGGCACAATTCTCACTCAACATAATCATCTGGTGGCATACCATAGTGAGACACTCTCAGATATTGTATGAAAATACCCCACCTATGACAAGGAAATGAATTCCATTGTACAAGCCTGTTGTTAATGGAAACATTACATTCTGGGAAAGGAGATGATCATCCACACTGATCACAATCCTCTACAGTTCATATAGACACATGGGAAGTTGTAGAACGAACACCATCCGAAATGGTCCACCTACCTACAACAGTTCTATCTCAACATTAAGTATAAGACAAGGAGAATAAATCATCTCGCTGATTGCATAAGTCGACCTCCCATGGATGCACTCACCAATGTGCTCCATTCATGTAGACATGAGACATCTAAGTGGACCTAAATTTATCAGCAAGATCCAGACTTCACCACCACCTATCAGCTCTTGAGTACATGCGCGACTACCACCAATTTTCATTTTCAAGAATGATTTTTATGCCATTTGGGCCATCTCTGTGTTCCTAAAAGTGAGCATGCAAAGATGATTTGGCAAGCCCACTATAGTCAGATGGTAGGACATTTTTGTGTAGAGAAAACTATGGTCGTTCTCTACAAACATTTTTATTGGCCAAAACTTCGACAGGATGTCACCAAGTATATCAGATCTTGCACTGCCTATGCCATTGCCAAGCCAACCATCAAGAAGCAAGGATTATACATCCCTCTTCCTACCCTTGAGAAGCCTTGGGAATCCATCTCGATGGATTACATGTCTAGATTTCCATCCACCAAGAAAGGAAATGGTTGTGTATTTGTGATCACTGATCGGTTTTTGAAGATGGCCATCCTCACATCTTGCAAGAAGAAAATCACAGCGACAAATATTTCCAAGATCTTATTCGAACGAGTGTGGGTCTATTTTGGGATACCAAATACCATCATCTCTGACCGCGACAACAGGATCCTCATCACATTTTGGTCGAGTCTCTGGTCACTGTTGGACACCAAGCTCACTAAATCTACTGCTTTCTAGCCCTAAACATACGACCAAACATAGGTCATCAATTGGATGATTGTGCACATCCTGCACATGTACATTTCTAAGCATCCGCATACATGAGATGAGAGTCTCTCGTATGTTCAACACAGTTACAACAGGGCTCTCCATAGCTCCACCGACCATAACCCATTTCAAGTGGGACTGGGATTCCAACCGTTGGGTCCCATTGATGTTGCACTACCTCTGGAAACCACACATACATACTCTTCCCATGTTCATTCTGAGACCGAAAAAGCCACCAGATTCATTGAGTGGATTCAACACATCTGCCAATAGGTCCATGATGTAGTGCACCTTTTCTGGCTACCAAGGCTTAAACGATCTTAAAAGAAATCTATAACACCACTTTGTACATAATTCATATAGGCATTATATAATCCACATGCATTTAAACAAATAAACACATTTAAGCTAAGAGAAAAACATATTATTTACTGCTATAATTAACAATTAATAGCGTTTAATATTAATTCATATACACAGCAGAATTCATGGTAAGATAAGTAGCACAATCATGCAAAACATGATTAAAGCATAAACATATACTTATCTTTGAAATAGTGGCAGTTCCACCAACCAAATGCAGGCCTTCCATGAACTTCCCAGCTTTAGACTGCACTGCTCATCAGCTCAACAGTGGGTCACCCCCGAGATGGGACTAAGCTCCACCCCTAGACAAGGAATCCTAGGATAGGCTGAGGTTATAGGGAAAACAACACATAGACACAAGGATGGGATTATCTCCCAGGAACCTCTCACGCTCACTGCCCATAGACCCTCATTCCCCACATGCCGGTTCCACCCCAGGAGTATACACCTTCTTTGTCACCCGGACAGTCCTTCAACTACTAATCTCCCTTGCCTTGGGTTACAGGAACAGGCTAGACCGGAAGTCTTTGGGCTCTATGGAAGCTACAAGGTTCCTTCCAGGAGTTCTCTCCTTCCTCTACGCACTCTCTCACCTGGAGGGAGTCGCTCACAGGCCCAACAACCTGTTCTTCCAACTTCAACCACCTCTCTCAACTGGAGAGAGTGTTGTACAAACTGGCCAATGAGCCACATAGGATCAAACACTACACGTCCACCACAATCAACGAGAATCCAGACACGAACACCCCAGGATAGCTCCAGACAGGTGCAACAGCATAACCAGGCTTAGCAGGGATGGGACACTTTCGTTTTCTCAATTTGGCAACACAGGATAGACTCACACTCTGAATTCTCAGGGATGTGTGATGAGTTGTCCACATAGGGGTCGATTCAGACTCCATGGTTTAGAACAAGGAAGGGGTGTACCGGCTTTCCAGAACAAACACAGACTCTTTCTCAAAATCAACATAGGCTTCTGGTTCAGGGAATGTACACACGAGTTTTCTCAGAGCCAGACACAGACTTTTCAGATCATAGGGATGCACGAAGGTTCTCTGCAGAACTCGGGACAATCATACTGCTCAGAGCCCATACATGCTCAGGTAGTCCGATCGAATGGAATAAGGAACCCCCTTGTGGTCCACCCTGGCCATTTTATTCGCATGCACCAGGGTCGACACTTGTCGCCCTAGAGACTGCATGCATTCCACCAGCACGCATCACCTTCCTTGGTCAGGAACTTAGGATAAAAAAAATATAAATGGCACATGTTCTTTTGGAATAATAATAAAATATTATTCCCAGGCTTAAGCCCCCTAGGCTAAACACTTAGCCCCTTTTCCCACCTTCCAGCCCCTAATCCCTTGCCTTCTCTGTGGAAGCTCAGTCCCCCTTCACTCATTCATCATGGTCGGTCTGCACCTGGTGGTGTTTACAATTTTATTAAATTTTCTGCATACATACAGGTACAAAATCAGGCCCTTGGCCTCCAACCCTTAGGCTCTCTAGCCTAACAATCACATAAGCCCACCGACTTATACAAACTTGGCTCACCAGCCTATAACACATATTTAGAATTCATTTCATACATCAAATTTACAACTGGGCTTGGCCTTGGGGACATTACAATCCCCCTCCCTTATTTTTGCACTGTCCTCAGTGCAACTTTACACAGCATCTGCAAGATTTTCAAAAATTTTCAAAAAGATGCGGGTACTCTGCCCGCATAACATCTTCATGTTCCCATTTCACGTCCTCAGGACCGTACCAGATCCACTAGACCTTTACAAGTTCTATAGCTCGATTCCTGAGCTGTTTTCTTTTTCTGTCCAATATGCGCACATGATGCACTTGCAGAACACCCTCTGGTTCCACCTGAATCACATTCCAATTGATAACATGATTAGCATCAGGTACATATTTGTTAAGTAGTGAAACATGAAATACATTATGTGCAGTCATAGAGGCAGGTAATGCAAGCATGTATGCAATTGGCCCAATCCTTTCTAGGATCTCAAATGGCTTGCAAAATCTTGCTGCCAATTTGGCACAACTTCCTAGCTTCAGGGAACTCCTGTTAGTCTTCACTTTTAGGAAAACATGGTCACCCACTTTGAATTCTCTATAGGTTTTGTTACTGTCAGCGTAACTTTTCTACCTATCCTGGGTATCTTTCAGATTTCGTTTAATCCTTATCATTTGGTCTTCCATCTCTTTGAGCAGTTCAGGCCCAACGACTGCTCTGTCAGCTGGATTATCCCAACTCATTGGAGTGTTGCACTTTCTTCCATAAAGTGCCTCAAATGGGCTCATCTCTAATGATGCATGATACCCATTATTGTAGGTGAATTCTACCAAATGTAGTTAGTCTTCCCACCTTGATAGTTTATCCATCACATACATTCTCAGTATGTCTTCTATTACCCTGTTCACCCTCTTTGTCTGACCATCAGACTCAGGATGATATGTTGTACAAAAGTTCAGATTCATTCCAAATCCCTTGAACAGTCCTTTCCAGAAATTCGAGGTGAATTTTAGGTCCCTATCAGACACAATTGTCTTAGGAATTCCGTGCAAGCATGCAACTTCCTTTAAAAAGATATCAGGAACATCAACTACCCTGTGGGTGGTTTTCAGTGGAATAAAATGGGCAGCTTTAGTAAGCTTGTCCACCACCACCATGATTGAATCATGCTGCTTGCTTGTTCTAGGTAGTCCGGTGATAAAATCCATTGTTACCACATCCCATTTCCATTCAGGAATGGGTAAAGGCTGAAACAACCCTGCTGGGTGCCTATGCTCAGCATTAACCTTCTGGAACTCCATACTTCTGGTGATATATTCAACGATTTCTTTCTTCATACCCGGCCAAAAATAATGGCTTTTGACTGCTGCCACAATCTTTTGATATCTAGGATGTCCAGCATAAGCCATATTATGCATTTCTTTTAGAATTTCCAGCTTCAATTCTTGGACATTGGGTACATCATCAGTTCCCAAGGTGTAACTTTCCTTGGTCTGTGGTCTCTCATGCTACTGTAGCTTTGCTACTAAACCTTTGTACTGCAAATCAGCATTTGCAACTTCCAAAATTCTGTCTTTAATCTCAGTCCTATATATGCTAATGGCTATAACATGTAATTCATGCACTTTTCTGCTGAGTGCATCAACCACCTTATTTTCTTTACCTTTGATATGCTTGATATCAAAATCATATTCACACAGAAACTCCATCCATCTGATTTTCCTGGCATTTAAAGTCGGTTGATCAAATAAAAACTTCAGACTGTTATGGTCTATTCTCAACTCGAATCTTTTGCCCATGAGGTAATGTCTCCATTTCCTCAAGGCATGGACAATCGCTGCTAGCTCTAAATCGTGAGTAGAATAATTCCTTTCATTCTCTTTCAGCTTTTGGGACTCATAACAAACTACAAATACCTCTTGGCTGAGAACTCCTCCCAACCCCTCCTTACACGCATCGGTGCACACTATGTAATCCTTATTTGGATCTGCAATCTTCAGGATTGGAGCACTAGTTAGCAGCTGCTTCAATTGCTGGAAGCTACTCTCACATTCTTCAGTCCACTGGAACTTCTTCTCCTTCCTTTGCAAGGAAGTGATAGGATGAGCTATCCTTGAGAATCTGGCTATAAACCTTCTATAGTAGCCTGCTAGACCCATAAAAGATCTAACTTCTACCACATTCCTTGGTGCTGACCATTCTCGAATGACCTCAACCTTTTCAGGATCCATAACGATCCCTTCCTTTGATATAATGTTCCCCAAGTAATGAATTTTCCTTTGATAAAATGGGCACTTGCTCAGTTTTGTGTACAGATGGTGTTCTCTCAACACCTACAACACCATTCTCAAGTGTTGCTCATGTTCTTCCTCTGTCTTGGAATACACCAAGATGTCGTCCAGGAAGACTATGACAAACTTTTCCAAATAATCTCTGAACACTCCATTCATTAAGCACATGAAAACAACAGGTGCATTTGTCAGTCCAAACAACACCACTGTGAATTCATAATGACCATACCTTGTTCTAAAGGCAGTCTTGCTAATGTCCTCATCATTTATTCTCACTTGGTGATATCCAGATCTGAAATCTATTTTTGAAAATATTTTCGCATCCTTCAACTGATCAAAAAGATCATCGATCCTTGGCAGAGGATACTTGTTCTTGACAGTTACCTTATTCAACTGTCGGAAATAAATGCACAACCTCAACGTCCCATCTTTCTTCTTCACGAATAGGACCGGGGCTCCCCAAGGTGACATGCTGGGGAAAATGTATCCCTTCTTTAATAGCTCTTCGAGCTGCAATTGCAACTCTTTCATCTCTGGCGTAATCATTCTATAAGGAGCCTTCGAAACTGGAGCTGCTCCTGGCATCAAATTTATAGAAAAATCGATGTCCCTCTTCGGAGGTAGTCCCGATACCTCCTAAAATACATCCTTGAACTCTTTGAGTACCTCTTGATCTTCCAGATTCAAGACTGCATCTCAGGATGCTTCTTCCACTCGAGCTGCAAATAATTGACATCCCTTACGGTAACATTTCTTTAGCTGCATGGCTGAGATTTCCCTAATAGTCACGGCTCTGGGAATTCCTTGGACTGTTACCTTATTTCCCTCTTCGTTTAGGCATGTAAACCTCTTGTTATGGCAGTCCAGAAGGGCATGGTGCTGGTCCAACCAATCCATCCCAATTAAGCAATCATATGAGCCTAAAGGTAGAATGTTCAATTCAGCCTTAGTACTCATTACTTTCATGTCTACTGAACAAGACTTAACCAATTCAATGACCTTCCTTTTGGTTCTTGTGGCCAA
>JASDQU010501854.1:47329-65632 GCA_032191745.1 Picea mariana
TTAACTAATTATTTGAGACAAGGAATAATAGTATATATAAATACATGTCTAATTAATAATAACTAAATAGGTGGGACCCCTTGTGAATCCCAATTATTTCTTTTAATAATCATCAAACATGAAATATAAAACTCAATCATTTGATTTCAAATATATCCTCCTTGTAACTCCCGTTATCATAATTATGATCAAATATTTTAAATATTGGCAAAAAAATAATATGACCATATCCAAAATTATCATATCCGTGCTGTCCCAAAAAAAGCTGCATAAATATATGCTTTCTGTTCAAAACTTTGTCAATGTAAAAAAATACTATCTTCATCAAAAACCATATTTACTGTGAGAGGCATTTGACCTCTTTTCACTGCTATCCCCTTTTGATTTTTCTATGGAAGCCTTTAACTAGTTGGAACCTTGAGGCTGAACTACACTGATAAAATGAGAACAATCATCCTTAAGATGAAGGCAGGAGGACACAAATTTGGAAGAATCTTTGGATGAGATGGAGGGAGTGGCTACTCCTTTTCCTTTGTCCTGCACAGGCTCATGGACATCGATTTTTAACCTCTTACTAGCATGAGATGATTGCATGGGTGAGACAACATGATAAACTTGGGAAATTTGATTCCTTGGTGGTGGTGGAGGGGGTAATGGAAAATAAGCAATAGGCCAACTATGGTGATGAATAATAGGATGGTGGACAATCTCTTGCTAACCATCATTGGTAGGTGGTTCTGGTCGCATTGATACGTGAGGAGGGACTCAGATACCAGAAAAGTTTTGATGTGCTTGAAAGGGAGATATTTCAGGTCAGGGCTGAAGGATTCCTTGGCCTACTAGGTTGAAGAACCCATCTTGGAAAATATGGTTCAATTCCTATGGATTAGCATCAAAATGTATGGAAAACCGAGGTATTCTATGACCCCTCTGCCAATTTCCTCTACCTCTATTTCCTCTGCCATTACTGCCTCTACTGAAGAAACTCATCCTAAATCAATGTTCCAATTAGTTATGAAAACTCTTGATAGTCCATTCATCAACCCTACCTAAATAAATCAAAGGTTGTCTCTATCACTCCAAACAAAAGCACATGTAATCAATCCATTCATCGTATTACTCAAATCAATAATTAATTTCTATTGATCAAGGAATGATATGGTTATTGGGAAGATGAGGGGTTGATAATGAAAAAAAAGTCGTAGCATGGATGAGAACCACCATTGGACACTGTTCAAGAAAACACATATGAAACTTTCATATAAAAACAATACTTCCATTTCCAAATTTCAAACTCTAGTCAATTCTTTTTCCTTTTTATTATTTATTTTGAAATTCCATTCAGAATAACAGAACAAGGAATTAAAAATGAATTTGGGAAGCAGGTGGGCTTGTAAGAAGCAGAAAGTGGTATAATGAATGGGAAATGAGATGGAAGCTATTCCATTAAATAAAATAAGACTTTTTCTTTAAAATGACATACCCTTAATTGCCAAAAAAAACATTTTAAACTGTAGGAAATCTCAAAGTTAAAGATACAACAACTTCCATATCAAACCCAAAGGATAACTCCAGGACTATCAAACTCAACTAGTTAGTTCCTATATTTTCTTCATTCATGTTTGATTGAACAACAACACAATTTATACACATATTTTCCATAATTCCAACTAACAATGACTATGTTCAGATCACTTAGAGAAGACATGGGGAGGCCGAGTAAAAGAACATGCCATCGAACTTAATTATTTACATCAATCAAATTTAATTGTTGTACAATGGACTGGGTTCGAGACCCTCTATTCTATTAGCTGGTCACCCTTTCTTCTTATAACAATCAAACAACTCCAAGCATCGTTGAGCCAAAACAATTATAACCAATTTCTTCCCACTGTACAATTTATTTGTTTTTATTTGCAGATCTCTTTTCATATAATGGACTATCAAAATAATCATTCCATGAATTAAAATTGACCACATTAATCATGCAATGCAGTGTAACATAAGCCAACAAGTTTGCAACATATGAGGCTGGTATATACTTTTAGTATGTGCTATTTAATAGGCTGGGTTCAAAACCTTGGTGTTCCTTTTTTTATTCATTATATGACCTTAAAAAATGACCAAGACTCCTATAGGTGGTCAACCAATGAATCTCTCTACTGTCAGGTTAACACATAACCATTTCAAAACCCAAGTTCAAAGGGAGGACAAGGTCTGAACGACTAGGTGGGTGAGACAATTCTACAAGTGGGGTTTGTAACATGAAACCAAAACCTCCAATAGTTTTACATCAAGGTTTGACATAGTCACTTCCAAGGTGGCCGCCAAGTAAGAACACAACCTTACATACATTTAATATATGAAATGACATCTCAACAGAGAAATAAACCTCTCATGGGTAGAGTATGAGGTAATAATACTACATTAAAAGAACCCATAACCGACTATCTCTTCTATTTATCATAAAATCCCTCTAGGATTCTATCATGGGACGTGGGTGATAATTTTTTTTTTCCATAATTCTATCAAAAACAAGGACAAAGAACAACCATCCATCCACACCAGGTGCATACATAACCAAATAACTTCAACATGACAAAGAATTAGACAAATTCCAACCTGCAACATTCAAAACGCCAACCAATATCATTTGCACAGACATAATACACATTCAACCACCATATCTTTCAGAAAGAAAACACTCTGCATACGAATTCCAAGATCCAACACAAAGATTCTATCCAGAGTGAGGTTATAATGATGAATGGAAGGGAAAGAGTCACCATACATGTGAGGAAAGCGTTGAAAATAACCAAATACCACCACTATCCTCCCAATGGCTGAGCAAAACGGAGGAAAACTAACCAGAGAAACCAAAAATGCATGACAAAGTGAGGGTGGTGAGCTTGAGGTTGTGTAAGAACAATGTGTTGTAAATTCACGTCTCTTCTCCACCCTCTCATTAATTTCCATCAACCATAGCTAGGGTGGAATGCATCCAAACTTCATCATTTGAATTAATCAAATTTAATTCAAATCCAACATGTCACTTCTACTTTGCCAAATTGAAACGAAAACCCTCCCATACCATAGTTTTTTACCAACACCATTAATATAATATGTCCCATGTTTCTAACAAGTTCCAATTTGCAAGGATCGATTGACCTCAAAACAATTGCATAAACCATAACTATTGTCCACCAAACATAACCAATACCATAACACAATATGCCATGAATGCAATACATCATAACCAATGTGTGTATGAGTTGAAGTTCGAATTTTAATCATAGATGTGTCACAATCATAACCAAAGTGCTTGTCACTTCAAAAAATTTCCTTTGACTTTTAAATTTCTCGCCCTTATCATCATTGATTGCATGGGAATTGTTTTTCAAATTCTTGTGTTTTTTTCAAACTTTAAAATGCTTCGTAAAGTTTTCATGTGTGCAATTCAGATAAGCATCAAAGAAGTGTTTCTTTTTCACCATTACTTAAACAAGGGGGTCCCACCTATTTAGTATATTATTATGTATATGCATATAAATAATAATGCATTGCAACCCATTTGCAGGGGCAACTCTTGGTACCAAATCAATAGAGAAATCAATGTCTCTCTTTGGTGGAAATCCCATAATTTGTTAAAAAACATCTTCAATATATTTTAAGAYTGGATGATCTTCAAGACTTGCCACTTTATCTCTAGCTACTTCTTCCATATGGGCTACAAAAATTCATCATCCCTTCCTGAAACTCTTTTTCAGCTACATGGCTGAAATTTCTCTAACAACCATAGCTCTTAGAATTCCTTGAATCTTGCCTTGTTGTTCTTGCTGATTTTCTTGGGAGTTTCTCTTGAAAAAGTGTGGTTTAAAACCTTTTTTCATTTTCTCCCTCTTTCCTTTCATCTTTTCATTCCAAGTCTTTTTAAAGACCAATCTCCCTTTGCTCTACTCATAAATATGTTTTTCTCTCCTCATGGTCTCCTCCAATTTCTTGGGGTTATCATATTATATATTTTCACTGTAGAAGGAGGGTAACCCACTAAGACACCTTTGGATTTTGACCTTCTCATATTTTATGAAGTCCACATGCTTCAACAACTCAAAGAACCTCTTCTCATACTCATCCATTTTCATGCTTCCCAACTTGAGTTTAAAGAACTTCTTCATCTTCCTCTCATAATAATGATCAGACAAATATTTCTCTTGGAAATACCCTTTGAATTTCCTCCACGAGACACTCTTTTCATCAAGATGCTTGGCTTTCTTACGCTGATCCAACCACATAACTACCTTTCCTTGCAAGAGGTAGGTTACAATTCTTGTTTCTACCCTTGAGGGGTAATCTTGCAGTCGGAAGTATTTCTTCATTTCCAATAGCCAAGCCTCGACGTCTTCTCCCTTTCTATGCTCATTGTTTAAAGTAGGTGGCTTGATTTTCCTGAGTTCACCTTGCAATATGTCTCCCTCAGGCCTTCTCCTCTCTCTCCTGACAAGAGACACACTTGGGCTGCTTCCTGGCTCCGAATTTTCATGAACTCTCCTAGTGGATTTTCTTGGGGAATGATGGCACCTGATCCTACTCCTTGACTTCCTGTCATTCCCATGCTCATCCTTCTTGTTATGGGATTTGGATGATGTCACTTGTCTAACACTAGCTTCTTACTTTGTGCTAGAGTTCCTTTTGGATTACATCTCTAGCATGTTCAAACTTTGAAGTATCTCTTCCGAGCCTTCATAATATTTTCATTGTCATCCTTATAACTCTGCACTTCTCTTTGTAGGCTCCTCATAGTTAGAGGATCCTTCTTGTCTCTTCTTCCATTAGACTTGGTCTCAACATTTCCCATGCTGACATGCAAACCTATGAATTCATATTCATGACTATAGGATCCTTGGTCATCTTCCATTATCGTGGTTCTCATACAGGAAAACAAAATTCCTTCCTAAACCTCTAAAATATTCAAAAAATGTGCATGCAAACAATTTTCTATTCGACAAAAAATAAATACATATGCAATTTTGGAAAAGAATGCTTAAATATTTTTTCCCTTTATTGCCACTAGTCATATTCTTTTGAGTTAACTTTAAAATTTTCTACTCAAAATATTTTTCTAGTCTAATATATGGATTCTCCTCCTCAATACCTTTCCATTGACTATTCATTTTCCCAATTCTGATTTTCGAGCAGAAAGTTATGGTATTTAGAAGTTTTGACCATTTTCCCTTTTATATCCCTACATGCTATAGGTGTGCTCTTTCCCTGCCAACACATTTTTAGGTACCCATATTTGGCTCTATGGATGAATTCTATAGTCCATGGTATTTCCATAAATTTCTTCTGGAACCCAAAAAAACTCTTGAGCTAGGAGTTATGCCCTCTAAAAGAAATCTGGTATTAAATTTTACCCTTCACTGCTTTGGCTGTAACTTTTTCATAAAAGCTCTGTTTGGTGAACAATTTAGCTTGCTGGAAAGATCTCTCCGAGCTCTATCATTTTAGAAATAAAAACTGTGTCTTGGAAGGATAGACAGTTTCTTGAAAATTTGATCTGCTAAAAATGTCATATAGGCCTTCAAAAATGGCCTGCAAGTTTCTGACCTTCAAAAACATTATAATTTATGATATTTTGACTATTTATTTGCTGTTATGGCACTGGTTTTTGTTCTCGGTCACTGGGCCATCATCCCACTTGGCACCAGGATAAACACTTCCCTTCTCATTTCTAAACGCGATTGAACGTCGGTCCAATCCATCGGGAATCGACCCATTGGGCACCTTTTGCACACCTACAACCAAACTAACTCTGGTCTGATCTGGTCTATCGGACCATCGACATGCCAGACCACCAACCCATTGGGAATATTGGACCACCGAGGCATTGAAATATTGGGCCACCATGCTACCACACTCGAATTTTATCTAACTCTCCGAACGATTTCTATCCAATCTGATATATTGGGTATATTGGGCCACCAGGGCATCGACCTACCAAGCCTCCAGAAAAATTTAACATTGCGCTCTTAAGACAATATCCCGATCCAATAGACTTAGCTGTCACCTTGGGTATGTAATCTGATGTGGCCTATCATTTGTGTGACACGTGGTTACCGGGGCACCGACCCACCAACTACTCTCACACAACTTCCACCTGTATGACTTCGATTCGACGTTAGGGAACCAAGCCACCAGAACAAATCATACACACCTCCAACCAAATGGACCCAACACTGATCCACCAAACCATCAGCCCACTGGGTCACCTGACATCACATGCAACTTCTAACCAAACCACTCTGACACTGGTCCACTAGGCCACCAAGGTACTAGGACATCGACCACCACATGCAACCTCCATCCAATAACCTAGATCCAATCCAATGAACACACTTTCTCATGGGGGGGGTCCGATAACCAAAAGTTACATTGCACATGGGGTCCACAAGGTTCCAGGACTCTCCGTTCTTCACGCAAAAATAATAAAGGTTTTCCTCTTGATTATAAACCATTCCACCTAACATTTTCCTTTACATGTGGTATAAATAACTCCCATTGCAGATCAACAACTTGGAATCCATCACAGGATGAGATCAACAAATCCTATGCACTGATTTTCTAGAATTCATAACTTCCTATTTTGATGTCCAGATCAAGCAACCAATAACTCATTGGAAATTCAATACCATGGAAATTATATTGGACATAGTTTCCATGGCTTAATAACAACTTTAAACCACAAAAATCCTCGTCCAACACTGTCTTAAAGCGATAATAATAATAATTTTTACCCCAAACAAAAATATGATTCAAATGAATTTAGTTGTCATGTAGAAAGATTCTACAGGAAAATGTTGCAACCTTTTGCTCAGATACCATAATGTAACATCCCCCAGCCCATCTAGGGAATGCTACTTTCACAATACACAGTAAAAATTAAAATTTTACCGCTAATTTGTTGGTTGTAGCTTACCAACTACAATTTAATTCACATTTTGACCAGATTTGAACATCCACAATGAAAGGCATCTAAATCACTCTAAATGAACATGAATGCATCAATTAACTCATTCAAAACAACAATAAATCATTCACATACACAAATTAAGAAACAATAATTAAAGTCCGTAAATAACTCATAAAATAGATAAACACTTATCTTTATAAAATGTTGATGCAACCAGCTGCTAGGGAAGGACGTTCCACCCAACCATAAACATGTTTTTCTAAATATCAATAAAAATTCACCTCGGGATGGGGCTAGGAATCCACAAGAGAATGGTGCCTATCACAACCCACTCACAACTCACTAACACACAACCCATTCACAACTCATTAACACACAACCCATTGATACTGTCCTACAACTATCCTGAATTTACCTCCAACTCTCTTCCTCTTGACCTATCCAACCCAAGGAATGTACCCCTTCAATGCTTTCAGTCCATTGGACACCCCATTCATTTATTAGGGACTCTTTGGCTTAGGTATCTAGGAATATCTCTACTGGGAAATACAGGCACTCACTATTAGAAAAACTATCAACTATCAATGACCAACAACAACACTTACTGTTATAGTGAAACTCACCCAGGAGTTCACTCTTTAGGCCTAACAACCTGGTTCTTCAACTTCTATCTCCAAATACACTCCCAAACACTCCAACCTGCTCCTAAATTTTCCCATCCTCCTTGCTCTAGCTCGAGTGCTCTTTTCCTTACTCCCTGCTTGTTGTTCATCCCCAACTCAACATGTAAAAAAAACTACCTGTAACAACCCATAAAAACTTACTCTATTTCCCCAAGATCATTGACTACTTACTCCGCCCAATGTTGATTGCTTATTCCCCATGATTTCCAATAACTATGAGATGTGACTCTCACACCCACCCTCTTACATGATTTTTAATGGTTGGGATCTCATACACTCAAATATAAATTAGAAGTTTCCCCCAATGATAAATAAATTTAGAAAACTGGGTTTGGATTAATACCCATAAACCATTTCCCTTTGATCCCCCTCTTAGACACTCTCTAGGCCCTCCCCTCTCTTGTGGATAAATAATCCCCCCATCTTTGTCCATATTCCCAACAACTAGTATCACATTATATTTATTAAAATTAAGAAAATGTATTTAACATATTACATCGCTTGGCCACAACCATAATCATATCTACATTATACATTAATTAAACTAAAGATTATAGTGGGGATGTTAAAGTATGGTCTCCCGCATTTGCATTCAAAAGTAAAAAATAAACTAAGTATAGGACTCAATAAAAAACAACTTGTGTAAAACTTAGTAAAATGACTAAGTCATGAAGGTGCGATTTGGGTAATGCGGAAGATAGAGGTGTAAATTGAGGGTCGTGGGTTTGTGGGACACAAAACATGGGGAAATGCGGGATAGGAACTTGTTGGTATCCCACATCAGAACTCCCACAAGGCATAACAAGGACTAAGTGTAAGAAGAGTAAAACATGAAAGTTATGAAAAATGACTAAGTGTTGGGGAGGTAGGTAGTAGGGTTACATGAAAGTAAATAAATGAAAATGAAATATGAAATATAGAAAATGGAAAATGGAAATAAGAAAAGTAAAATGGTAAATGGTAAATGGAAATGAATTATGAAAATGATAATGAAAATGAATAAGTGGATATGGAAAATGGAAATGAATTATGAAAATGAACATAGAAATTATGAAAATGACTAAGTGGTGGGTATTATGAAAATTAATGAAGTGGATAATGAAAATGGAAATGGGCTAAGTATRAAAATGGTACAGAAGATTGGAAAAAAGCCCAAGTATGGAGTATGGGGAGTAGTATAGAGTAGTATGAATARTAKTGAAAATGACTAAGTATGGAAGTGGAGAATAGGAAAACAAAAAATGGCTAAGTATGGGACAACAAAATGTGGGAAAAAATGACATATCTTGGGCATATGAGCTTTATTTAAAATTATGTATAGTGCTAAACAAAGATGAAACATAGGGATATTTAGTGAGAATATTGGCATAMGYATTTTCCTTCTCTTAGTATCTATTATTTTGTTTTCTTTCTCWTTTGTTTCATAGATAAACTAACCTCGTTAGACTTTCATGATGAAGAACTAGAGAAYCAAAGATTATTGGAAACTTGTTGGGTCTTCATGATCAACATATGAGGGTTATTTGGCACTTTCCATTTTGAATTTTTTTTTTTAGTCTCCATTTGAAAGAAACATAGGTTCACATATTTACCTCGATCACTTAGTTGATGGGTGTCAGAATAATACCTCAATATCTGGCTCCAACTGTGGGATAGTGACCCCTTGTGGGTTGCCGAGAATCCAAAATCTTGGTGCATTGTGATATGAATTTATCTTCAAACATCATCTCCATCTAGCAACTACTTTATTAAGCAAAACTTTGACTGAAGAAACCGATAATGTACAAACACAATCTACTGACCTTAATCTACTTGGAGGAAAGGGGCACTTTTCAAGTGTAAGTGGATTTCCAGTGGAGCCATTCAAGCATCCAACTGGTCTGTGGAATGAACTCCAAGATTGGGGAACATATCGAAGTTTCTATCAAGGATGTGCCCAAAATATGATTGCATTACTTGGCTAACAATGCTTTTGAACCATGATTCAATAAAATCAACTTCTAGTTGCTCATGAGTGCTACAGTCTTTGTTTGGATGAGAAGTTTCCTATTTGAAAATATTTTCATATTTTTTCTTATTCCCAAACACATCCAAGATTCTTGATTCATTGGTAATTTCCTAAAAGTATTCTTCCTTCATGCAATGTCTATCTTTCCCATCATTGTTCTCAATATTAATTTCTTGCACCAATTCTTCTTGCTACCAATGTTCTTGTGAATTTTCATCATCAAGATGCAGTCATTGCAAACTTGTTGCAATTTTTTCCATATGAGTATGTTGGATGAAATATTGTTGTGCATTTGGTGGAGACTCCTAAGTTTCATTCTCAAACTTACTGCTTGAAATATCCTTATATGAAGTATATGAGAAGCTGAAATCTTGCACTTGAAAATTGGAATTCTCATTTTCAGTTTCAATAATATGACTTGATTCATAAATTTTTTCCAATATTTGATTAGATTTTTCTTCCAATCACTCACTTAATTGTCTTGCGCCCATATTGGATAGGGTGGGTGGGAAACAACATTGAAAACTGACTAGAAAGGGCATATGGGTGCACTCTTGGGATGGATTTTCCAGTAAATGAAGTTTCAAACACATCCCAATTCGTAGTGGTCCCAGAAAGCAATGAAAATAATTATTCACAAGCATTCTGATGCAAAGTTTGTGCAAATAATCGACATGTAATATTATCATTAGAGATATTGAAAACATCACATGTACTTTTGAATTTAAACAAATGTTGCTTTGCATCCTATGAAGTATTCCCAAAGAATGTGGAAAATTTTTCAATAGAAATGTTTGACATTTGATAATCTACTTCTTGCAGATTTAAAGGACTTATGTGCAACTTCTTCCTTCTTTGGGTACCTCTCCTTTTTACTGCATCTTGAAAATACATTGATGGGATTGGTGGAGAAGGAAAAGGAGCAGCATGACATGAAAAAAATTCTTTGGTGGAGTTTCCATGAGGATTTTCTTGAGATTCTAGAATCTTTTCAATGGATTTTCTAGGGAATTCAAGTGTTATTTCAATGGGGAGTTCATCCTCCAAAATATTTGATGGTTCTTGGATTTTCAAAGATTCTGATATTTTACTTGTGTCCAAATATCCAAGAACATTGTCTTTGAGGTCATTCAAATATCTCTGAATAATATTTTTATAACACCCATGCATCTAGAACAAGTAACAATCTTCTTGAATCTCCTTTTCGAAAATTTGAACCATGGAGACTCTGGTTCCTCAATCAAATATGAAACAAAGCCTCAAATACCTTGAAAATAAATCGTCCCTAGTGTAGTCACCAAAAATGTTGATCTAAAATATTGTTTTACATTATTTAAGATAACATAATGAGGATAAAACCCCCTTACGTTTTTAAAGAGGTGGTACTCCTCTATTTTTCTGAAATATGTAGTTGATGTTATTGGACCATACTGCCAAATGGGAGAATGCTAAACAATAAACCCCAAATTATTTATTGCTTTATTTTTTATAAAATGGTCCTTGATAACCATATTTCTCCCTGAGTGCAACATTTGCCTGGAAATGGACCAAGCAACTTCTTAATAGTAAAAAGATAAAGAATGAATTCAATATAAAAATAAATATATGTTCAACTTCATTATAACATCCCTTTGAAACACATGCAAGAAGAAGATACAAACATATTTCCTCAAAATAAAAAAGAGTGAAATGGGGTTGATCAATTCAAATAACTTTAAATGTGTATTGCATTTAAAACTAAAAAGAATATGATGAGAACACTCCACAAATATCATACTCAAAAATATCAAATTATGAGAAATCATTAAAGTTATGCCCCAAAATAGTTCTTTGGGGGGTTCAATACATAAATGATATGTCACATTACAAAGCATTTTAGTAAACCGATTGACTAATGCTCAGAAATAATGCTTACCAAACGCAAGAAATAAACCTCCATGAATCAATTAAACAAATCTGGCTTACATTGTTAGTCATAGATATGGCTGTAAAATACTCCTATTTATCTTTTAGTATGAGTCCTGGAAGAATAAAAGAAAAACACTAAAAAACTTTGGCTGATTCTCAATCTTAGACATTCAAGTACAAAGCTCTGAGAGAAATCGTGTAGCAAAAGAAGAATCAAGAAAATGAAGATTTGTATTTGCTGATGAGAAATTCGGCTGTATACTGAAGACTGAAGAAAAATTATTCTAGTGATCTAACCTTTTCTTTGATGGTGCTCCCCTCCTTTTAAATTCGCTCCCAATGCTTCTTTGAAATGCTTTTTCCTAGCAGTTAAGGTTTCTGTTCTTCTAGAAGTTTCCCACATTCTTCTTCTTTTTTGGAATAAAGAGTAGATCATTTAAATAAATGTTTGATTAAACAAATATTAATGAATTAGTTCATTGAAATTTGTGTGTCCAAGTGGGACCCACTTCACCCTTTTATAAAATTTATTTAATAAACTTTTATTTCCAAAATTTGAAGCTGATTTCCTGAAAAATTCAACGGCATTTTAATTTTTTGAGCATGATAAGTAACTTCTCAGCCATGGAAACCATTCTATAAATAATATTCATTATTTTTTCTTTCCAATGAGCCGTATGGAGTGAAATTTGGAGGTATGGATCTCAACTTATAGCCTCAGGAAGTTGAGGTTCCAAATATATTTCCAAGGAAGCTATGAAAAGAGATCTGATTGTTCCTTTAATTTATAGAAAATTCAACCATTGAAAATTGTCCCATTTTCTTCCTTGTTAAATTATCTTTCCAATGAGTTCCCATTTTCCCAAAATGGACACTCGAAACTCAAGATACGAGCTGAGGAAGTTTGCTACTTAGGAATCGTTGATCTAGTTCATGGGTAAATCTTACCCCTTGATTTGATTTTGCATCTCTTAATCACACATTCATTTGGGAAGGTAAAAACTTGGTGTCTAAAATGCATATGCCTCCCTTATGATTTATGTGTTAAATAGAGGAACTTATGGAAGCCTTAGCGTAGCTCTCGTGCCTTAGCAAAATTCATGCCTTGGTAATTTTTTGGTCGCCCAATCATTGCCGAATCATCATCCAGTCATATCCGTCCATCCATGTGTCACCTAGGGGCAGGTCCATCTCATTTCCATGTGTCACCCAATGATAAGTCCACATTACTCTGATGTTTCACCCAAGTATAGGTCCACATCACTGCCACATGTCCCAATATGGTAGGTCCACGAAAATGTGGAAGAAACTTAGGACAATAAATACTATTAAAAAAATTAAATGAAGGGTTTGTGGAGTTATGGGAATGCATAGGTAAAGGAGGCAGGTGAGGAGATAAGTCATGAAGGTTAGAATTCATGCGAGAGTGGAAGGTGGAAATGATGGTATGGTGTCCTACAGATCGACATTGGAAGGTGGAAATGAGGGTATGGTCTCCCTCATCCACATTCAAAAGTAAAAAATAAACTAAGTATAGGACTCAATAAAAACCAAGTGTATAACTCAGTAAAATGACTAGGTTGTGACAGTGCGATTTGGGTAATAAAATGCATAAAGGTGTGATTTAGGTAAGGCAGAAGACAGAGGTGTAAATTGAGGGTTGCGGGTTTGCGGGACATATGGAAATGTGATATAAGAACATGTTGGCATCCCACATCAGGACTCCCGCAAGGCATAAAAACACGAGACATGGGGAAATGCAGGATAAGAATGTGTTGGTATCCTGCATCAGGACTCTCGCAAGGAATAAAAATGACTAAGCGCAAGAAGAGTAAAACCTAGTAAGTGATGAAAAATGACTAAGTGTTAGGGAGGTAAGTACTAGGGTTATGTGAAATTAAGGAAATGGAAATGGAAATGAAATATGAAATATAGAAAATGGAAATAGAAAAAGGAAATAGGAAAGTAAAATGGTAAATGGAAATGAATTATGAAATTAATAATGAAAATGAATAAGTGGATATTGAAAATGGAAATGGATTATGAAAATGAACGTAGAAATTATGAAAATGACTAAGTGGCGGGTAGTATGAAAACTAACTAAGTGGATAGTGAAAATGGAAATGTGCTAAGTATGAAAATGGTGCAGAAGATTGGAAAAAATCTCGAGTATGGGGAGTAGTATAGAGTAGTATGTGTAGAATTGAAAATGAATACGTATGGAAGTGGAGAATAGGAAAATGAAAAATGGCTAATTATGGGGCAACAAAATGTGGGATAAAAATGACATATCTTGGGCATATGAGCTCTATTTTAAATTCTGTAAAGTGTTGAACAAATCTGAGACATAGGGCTATTTAGTGAGAATCTTGGAATGAATATTTTCCTTCTTTTAGTATCTCTTATTTTGTTTTATTTATCTTTTGTTTCAAAGAGAAACTAACCCCACTAGACTTTCACGATGAAGAATTGGAGAGATGAAGCTGATTGGAAACTTGTTGGGTATTCATGATGAACATATGCGGGTTATTTAACACTTTCCATTTTGAAATTTTATTTTTTTAGTCTCCATTTGAAAAAACCATAGGTTCACATATTTAACCCAATCACTTAATTGATGGGTGTTAGGAAGACACATCAACAAGGATCTAAAGGGGATGGCATAGAAGGAGAGGGAAGATCACAAGGGAGAAGGGGAGGTGTTTTCCTTCGATGATGGAGATGTGGGATGCATGGCATGGATTTGATGGGGGTGATGGAGTCCCTCCATAACCTTAACCTTTTCTGATCACCGCTATGTAATAAAGGATTTCTTGAAGAATAGTTCATAATGGTCATCATATATGATTTGTGGATGTTTTTGGACCTTTTGTGCGTTGAAGGGTGATATTTCCTACACCTAGGGTTATGCCTAGATTGGCCATTGCATTTTTATTCCTTGTTTAGAGTTGCTTGATGTGAAAAATGATAAATTTGATAACTCTTTGGATGAGGGGTTCTATTATTTGGAGGGTTTGATTGATCCAAGATGACGATGATTAAGATCTATTTCTAAGGGTTGAGAGGATAATGTGAGAATTTCGAAGGATGAGAATATGCTAAGAGGCTAAGTTTCTTAATAATTTGATTCCTTGGATGGTTGCAATGGATTTTTGTTTGTTATTAATCGCTTCTCTAATTCCCCAAGTGAAAGAGAGTACTTGTTATCATCCAGAGCCATAGATGATCCCTGTACCTTTCACTTGCCACCCTAGGATTTCCCTTCAAGACTCCATCAAGGAATAACATATGGCCATGTTATTGAGTCTTCCACTATAGAAATTATTATTTTACCAATATCGGTTTCTATTTTTCCATACTTGATGGTCTGGTCAATGCATACTTGTTCAAACTCAAAGGGAGTGCTAGAAGTTGTTGAAGCCCAAAATTATAATTACTGCACATTGTAGATATCTGGTTGAATGGGTCCCATGCTCCTACTTTGAATTGTTTTTATCAAAAAATTGGACCTTGTATCTACTATGTTTTGAGGATTGATTAGATTTTCTTTGAAGGTATGGATGTTCTTGGCTAACTAGATTTGCTAGGTTATGTACTTTGGGAGGGAGAACCATTTTCTAGTTGATAGAGGTTGATATTTAAGAGACGTTGGATAGAATCTCCTCCAATTGATGAATAATTGTTTCAAGTTTTCTAAGGGATGTATGTGTTATGATATTTTTACCCTATGACCTTGGGTATTAGTCACAACAGAGCATGATCATATCTAAAAGAAAAACCCTACCCTCACACACACACAAACTTTCAATAAAATAACTACTTGGAATAGATAATGGAAAACCTCACATCTTGTATCCAACGCTCGATGTAGTTCCTCACTCTCGAGCTTTGATCTTTTCTTGATCTATGCCTGTATCAACCTGTAAAAGGAGATCAAGTCTGGACTACAACAAGGTAGTTATGAAATCAAGTTATACATGTAATGTGAAAATTCCAATATGTAAAGAAAGTTAACATATATAAGCAGATTGAAAAAAATTGCACATATATGGAGGGAAAGATAACTCTTTTATTGAAAATAATATAAGTAGATAGTTACAACCTGACTCTAACCATTGACACTGCCTCGAAGCTAATCACCCAGGTTCCTCCATTAGACCCTTCAAGCATCAACTCAACATGATAGCTCTTCCTAGAATGACCTAGAAGGGATAGGAACATACCCTACTGTCATATATGAGAGAGGAAGGAATGTTGGAAAACAAGTTTCCAGATTAGGGGATGCTACTCAGAGGCTCAGGGAATAGGGGAGCTTGCAATTTTTCAGCATAATCTTGCACCAAGGTTGTCTCCCCTCATTCATACCCCCATAAGTTATTTTATACCATAAAAAATAGGTTGAGATGGTTTTATTTCATTGTGTACATGCCAAGGGAAGTATGGGAATGAGACCAAGTGAAAAACTTGCCTGAAAATGTGGAATATTTTTATTTTTTCACAATTTTGAGGGTATATAGGATTTGTAAACTAGAAAATAGTGTATATACGTGATTTGCAAATGGGTGAATCACATATGGAAAAATAAGTATTTTTTTTTAGATGATTCCGATGAAGGATAATGTGATTTAGGTTTGAAAGCTAGGGAAATGACTAGTTCAACTCACAAGTGTAATTTGGTGTGGAAATTTGTGGTATAAAAAATGCCCCCTAATGTATGAGTTCAGAAGAGAAACTGATGGCTGAAATACATTACAACTCTCAGAGGTGAGGATTCATTGAATTAATTCATAATGAAATTTCCCAAACATATGATCCAAGAACAAAAACCGCCAACAAAAATCAAGTAAGAGTATTCTCTCCCCGAGTCGGGAATACCCATGCTCAATAGTGATGTAATCATGGGCACCAAATCAAGTACATTGCAGATCCATGAGTAATGAAAGAACAACTGATATCCATGGCCATGAAAATTATACAAAATGGATATATATATATATATATATATATATATATAGAAGTATCAATCATGGCCACAAGAAATAGCCACGAATGGATACATAGTGGAGCTATGTATCAAAACCAAATCAAAGGATATATGGAGTTGATGAAATGGACAAAGTGATCCTCTACAAGTACCAATGTATGTGGGGGTGGTACAATTAATATAGGTTGGGTATGAGCACAAAATATGTGATGCTTGTACTTCAACTGAAGTCTTCAAAACGATCTGTCATGGTACAAGCATACACTATGTGAAGAGATGTGTTGAAGTTGAACACAATGAGACACCATTTGATTATCGGTCATTGATGTATACCATTAACAAACGTGAGAAAACCCACCTATGATGATAATGGGTGTCAATGCACCTAGTACAATCTATCAAGTGTGAATAAATGAGTTGATGTCAAACACCTAATAGAATCTATCGATTATGGGACATTGATGTATTCCCACTGTCAATAGTGAGGGAACCTGACATTGAGGATTGCAATATCCAACGTACTAAAATGACTCTAGATATTTATCTCAGAACTAGATGTGTTGGAGTCTATAGGAGGAGATCCACTGGAAGGAGGAAATCAAGGCATCCCCCATCATCAAACATGAGGAGTAGCAAAAGGCCAAAGATTTGGTAGGACTCAGATGAAAATATTGTGAGGACCACACCGAGGTATGACTATGACATGCACCAAATGGAATAGTGCACAACAGAGACTCTCTGAATAGTAGGCAATGATGAAGAATACTGACAAAGATGAAGAATCCACCAATGGGGTCAAATGGAAACCAAGGTACTGTAAAAATCCCTATGTGTGATGATTTTTGTTGACGTCGAACAGAAGGGAAACAACTCAGTCAATTACTAATGATGGTTTGTCATCTGTTGAGAGAAAGGTCACCTATAAATGATGTAAATAGGCTTAGGGTGAAACTCTAGGTCATACTCTCAGAGAAATGTGTCAAATTCGATAAGAGCAGACCCGCTAACAAGAATTCAATGAGGACCTTCCACACTAGCACAAGTGAAGTACACAGATACCTGTGAAACTGAGACATACTTGAATGACATAGGAAGGCCGACTTGGAAAGTCGAGGATTTTTGGAGTGTGGATGACTCTGGCTGAAAATTCCCTTGAAGAAAAGCACGATGCATTATGTGACTTATTCAACATGGAATACAAGCTGGGATACATATAAGATACATGAGGCATAAATATATACTCCATATGAATTGAAGAATAACCAACCAATGGAGATTATACTCAATAACAAGAAAAGTATCCTAAAGCCATACTAAACCCAAAATATTCAGAAACTAACTCAAATATTGTGCTTTGTTCAAGGGCAACAAATTGATGCCAAATAAAGAAATAGATGCTTTCCCCTCTGTTTTTTTTTTTTTTGTCTTTTTCATGTTATTAAATCTTGAAAAATAATAAAAGAATTCTATAGTACAATGGAGGAACCAATTATCACGGGAAAGAAAATTAGTACCATAGCGCAAGGAACATTCCTATGCTCAATGCAAGGAAGCATGTGTAGGATAAGGACACTCAGGGGAATGTCTCCTTTCGGGGTAAAGGTGTTGAGTCGCAAAGGCATAAATTTCAAGGCTAACAACTAGTAGGAATGCATAAGAAAATGGGTCAATGATAGAAAGTTGAAGCTGGCATTAGGCCTAGAAGCATGAGCAGTTAATATGCAATGCAATTACAACTCAATTTTTTTTT
>JASDQU010501854.1:104514-120505 GCA_032191745.1 Picea mariana
ACATTTTTCATTATCAATTACTAATCTTTATTGAAATATATCTTTGTAAATTTTGATATACAAGTATATTTTCTCCACAAGTGCATGATGGAAACACAAATATATGGAGATCAATCATGATATTAAAGGAATTTGAGTAGACAAATTAAACATTTCCTAGGAATCATAAGGAATCGTGTAAGAAGTCAAATAGTCAATTAGGTCAGAGTGCGACTAAGTAATAAGTTTTGTTGGGAAGTTCCACTAGGAGAGAATTGACCTAATATGGAAGTGATAGATTTACTAAACTATGCATAATTGACCTGAAGATCACATTGATGGACAATTAATGGAAATAATGGATGCATGTTTCTAGAACATGTCAACAAAAACCTAAAATGTTCTAAGAATGTTTATTGGTCAATTCTTCGTGTAGTATGGTCTATGAGTAGTTGAATGATTGAGGACTAAGTTGATTGGGGTTCTTGGTAGAATAGCACTCAACGTTACCAGGGAATAGATCAATCCTAATGGTTTCTTTGAGGGTGCATATATTAACCTCAATGAATTGACAAAATGTACAAGGGATTACAAGATCAAAAGAAACATGTGTATGGTGCATCGACAATAACTATTGAACCAATTCATTGTCATTAGGAAGTGGTCATCAAATGACATGTAGAAGTTGAATTGATTGTTCAAGTGGCATGTAAAGACAAGGAACAATTGTAACTATCTCTTAGAGATGGGCCATACGAATATGAATTGCTAGATATTGAGAGAGGGAGGTAGAATTTTGAAGATTACAATTGAGAAAGATGCAATTATAGGTGATTTGAGTGTTGAGATGGTATGTGACATGGGACATTTTCAAATTTAAATGTGTTCTTTATAAGTCTTTCATTTGGAATCCTCATGGAATTTATTAGTTGCAATCGTAAAGTATTATACTTGATATATGACAATACAATGTAGCATAGGTCATTCTAAAGTATAATATTTTTCTAATTTAGATAAATAAATGTTGTAACCCCACAAGTAAATCTTATAATTTTTTAATTCTAATAAATGTTAGAATTTTTACTTTTAGTAATATGGGCATAAGTTGAGAACACGACTATGGTATATACTAAGTTATGTGATGTAACATACTCACAAAATAAAGTGGATTGACACACTTCTAAAATGTCATAATACCACAAGTAAATATTATGGAAACACATAAATATAATTATATTTGAAAATATATTTCCTAGCCTTGACAGAGTGTGTACTTGCATCCTACAGGCCTTGGGAGAATACAAACTTCTCCAAAAGTTAAAGAACTTAAGGATTGATAGACCTCCTTGTTTGTATTGGGATTATGCAGTAGGGTTCTTTAATGGAGCCTCACAGGACATGGGCAAAAAATGTGGGGTAGGGTTTGTTTTAAAATGTCCAGCCTTAGGAACCTTCAATATGAAAATGAACTATGGGTATGGGACAAATACAAAAGGAGAACTCTTAGCTTTATTGTGCATCTTGTATTTTTCAAATGTATCGAAGGTTACAAGATTAATGCTGGAAGGTGATTCAAAGATCATTATTGACTGGTTCAATAATGATAATAATTTACAGGTACTCACTTTGCAACCATGGATGGAAAAAATTAGAAGACTACATGGAAGTTTTATTCAAATAAAAACACATAACATTTACATAACATATAACAAGGCTGTAGATTAGATATCCAAGGAAGCACTACAACTGGATGAGGAAGGTGTTTTTTTTACAAAAATCACAGATAGTCTTCCAGGGAACTATGAAAAAGTGTCTACAAGATAAAGAATACCGGTACAAAGGAAAATGACAGGCTAGATATTCACTGTAATAGACTGGTTAATGTTTCTTTTGTGTTTTGATAATTTTGTAAACAAGGTACTAACATAAAGGTAATTGTTGCTGTATTTGGTTTTAGAAATTTTTTGGTGAAGGTTAAATGATGGGAACAGTCATGAAATGAAGACATGATAATTTAAGTTTTAATGTCCTCTATGCTCACAGATTTATTATATTAACTAATATAAGATATTTTTCTTTTTGAAAAAAAAATATGTATTATAAATTTTTACTTCTAATGATATGGGCGTAAGTTGAACAGGGCAATGCCGTGGGCATGCCAACGGCTTGGACACAAGGCTGGGCCCCCGCGACCAAGTCACAGTCCACTAGACTGTGACTTGGCTACGAGGGCCTAACCCTATGGCCAAGTAGTTGGCGTGCCCACGACATTGCCCTGTTCGACCGCCTAATTAAATAAATTAAATTTCTCAGAAAATAAAAAACTAAAACTGAAAGTAAAACTAAAATTAAAATTAAAAACTAAAAATAAAACTAAAATACAAATTAAAAACTAAAACTAAAACTTGGAGAAATACCTGAAACTCACTGATCGCTCGCCGACATGACCTTTGCGCCACCCCTACTTCCACCAACATGACCTCTGCACCCAAACGCTCACATACCTCTGAGCCTAAATTCTCACAGACCTTTGCACCCAAATACTCACAGACCTCTGTGCCCAAATACTCATAGACCTCACAAATGCTCATGACCTCTGCGCCCATACCTCACAAACGCTCACAGACCGCCCAAACACTCACAGACCTCACAAACACTCACATACCTCACAAACACTCACAGACTCACAAATGCTAACAGACACACACAAACACCAACAAAGTTATAAAAACATTCCAATATTGACGTGTGGTTGATATATAAACTTTCTTTTGGCCGAACAATCTTTCGGCTGAAAAATTGTTTCGGCCGAAATATCTTTCGGCCAAAAACAAATTGCTGGATGGAAACAATCCGTTTGACTAAATTTTTACATGCAAATTGAGGGTGCTGTCACTGTACCATTCAATTTGACGTTCCACATTTCATCCGAAAACTAGTTCGGCCGAAAAAATATCTTTCGGGCGAAAAATAATATTAGTTCGGCTGAAAACACATTTTTTAGAATTTTGGAGNGTAAATATGGATATACAACCTTCACTTGCCAACTGCCCTGATGAAATTAGATTTTTCCTTAGATCTGGAACATGTCTTACCTCTTTCAACAAACATTGGTTTTCATTCTTTTTCTTTATTTTTACCTTTTCCATTCTAACAATTTTGCATGGTGCATCATCACCCAAATGAACCTGTCCAAAATCACCTTGAACATAATCTAGAAAATGTTTCCTATGGGGTGTGAAATGAAATGAAGCCCCTGAATCTACTACCCAAGACTTAGAAATATTATCTACATAAATAATCAAATTATATTGTAACACATAACCTATTACATTTTCTTCTTGATGTTTCTCCTATTGTCCATCTCTTTGTTTCTTTGGAGCTCTGCAGTCTTTCTTCAGATGTCCTTTCTTTCCATAATTCCATCACTCTATCTTTCCAAGTCTAGATTTGGATCTTCGATTCCTAGATTTCCTGTAGTTCCCTGATCCCTTTCCTCTATCATTTTGTCTTCCCTTGTTCTCCATGCTTAACGCATTACTTGATGTCTCATCTGTTTTTTTCTATCACATTTCCTCACTAAGGATAACACCAAAAACATCATCAAATTTTAGAGTGTTTTAACTAGAGTCAAAGTTACTTACAACCATGAACAATCCATTTCATCTTTCTAGAAATGAGCATAATATTAGAAGAGCCCTGACCTCATCATCAAGGTCCACTTTTACAGAACTTAGTTTATTAGTAACTGTATTAAATTCATTTAAATGATCTACAACAGACCCACCTTATAACATCTTCATATTAAATAATCTCTTCATCAGAAATACCTTATTGGACACCAAGGGTTTTTCATACAGCTCAACCAATACATACATCAACTCCTTTGTTGTATTTTCTTTCAAAAAATTTAAAGCCACCGATGCTGCTAGGATCAGTCGTATCGTTCCTAGTGCCTTTCTATTAAGAACCTCCCATTCCTCGTCCTTCATGGCCATCAAATTATTTTCTATTCCACCTAATGGTAGGAATACATCCTTTTGATATAAATAATCTTCCATGTACATCTTCCATAATTGGTAGTTTTGGCCATTAAATTTCTCGACCCTAATCTTTTCATCTTCCACCAGTTCTCCCACTTGAACCAAAAACCCTCTTTTCCTACGAGTTACCTTTCTTTCTGATACCAATTGTTGGAAAAACAAGATTGTGGAGAAATAAAAAAAAAAATGTGGAAATAAAACACAAAAGATACACAATACAATAAAGACATAAATATACATGGTTCACCCAAAGTGGGCTACATCCACCAAAGAAATTACTAGGTCCTTCCTTTATTATTATCCAACAAATGAATGGATACGACCGACAACACACCCGTTGTAACTTCCTTTTCTTTCTCTCACAGTATCCTCACTCATAATACAATATTCACAATGACACATAGCCACATTACATTTCCCTCATAAAAGAGGGTTTCCTTCTAGGGAAAAAAACTCTAACATAACTTCTACCATCATATCTATGAACTTATAATGAATGATCCATATTTACTATGAAATTACAATATACGTTTACAAGGAAAATTTTCCTTCGGGGGCTTCACCCTTGAACCCTCGCTCGGGGCCCGCTTGCCCCCGAATCCCCCATTCGGGGAGATGGCCCCCCTAGACCTCGCAGGAGGGGAAATCTCCCCCTGCACTCCCCCCGCGTGGAGGAGTGTACATTCTTTTAGGATGTAAAGTCTTCATGGGGTATAAACATGGATGAAAACAAAGACCTCTGAATCAATAAGATAACCATGTTCCACAACCAACATCGAGATAGATGAAAATAAATATAATGATCAAATCTAGATCATACCTCACTATTTAGGGAGGATCATGGTCCCAAAAATATTTACTCAATGAGGTGAGGAAATTTTTCCTCTACCTTATCCCTAGAGTACCACTTTTATTTTCTTGGAAGTTGTTCTTTCAACCCAATCTACCAAAGGTCATGTTGCCCCTGTCTTGTAGTTTTGGACTACTTCTGCAAAACTATTTCCTCTGCCAACTCTTCCTAAGAATTTGGTGCTAAGTCCTCTATGGAAGGTAGGACCTACTCCTCTTCCTGATCCAAAATGGAAGACTCATATAGTTTGAGATTCTCCACATTCACTATTGAGTAAATGCGCATGTATGGGGGTAGACTTAGTCTGTAGGCATTATCTCCCACCTTTTCCAATACCTCAAAAGGACTATATCACAGAGCCTTGATATTCTTACCAAGAACTTGTAGCCTTTCCTTATTCATCTATAACCATACTCTATATACCACACTAAATGTTCTCTTTGTTCTGTGTTGGTCATGTCTAGCCTTGTACTCTTCCTGTGACTTCTTCAGTGTCTCTTGTACTTGCAAATGGATTTGTCTAATATTCTCAACAATTTTTTCTGATTTTAATGCATCTCGTGTAAGGTCCTCTCTCACTCCTCCTTGCTTTCCATATACAACATCTAAGGGTGAAGGTGGAAAATACCCAAAGAAAGTTTCAAAAGGTGACTTACCAATAGAAGTGTGGACTACTCTGTTATAAGAGTGTTGTATATAGATCAAATTTTCATACCAGGTCCTTAAATGCTTCTGATTGTAACTCCTCAAAAGGTGCACCAAAGTCATGTTGACTACTTCTGTCTGACCATTTGTATGTGGATGGAATGGTGTATACCTATTCAACTTAGTTTCCATATTCTCCCATAATGTAGTCCAAAGTGAACTGAGAAACCTGGTATCCCTATCTAAGATGATGCTCCTTCGTATCCCAAAGTGCACCCATAACTATTCAAAGAACAAGTTTGATGCTTCTTTTCCATTGATGTTCATTTTACAAGGCATGATAATGCACATTTTTCTGAACTTGTCAACTACCACAAATAAATAGTCATGTCCTTTATTTTTGGTTGGTAAACCTCCCACAAAATCCATGGAAATGATTTCCCAAGGTCGAGCGGGTACATGTATGGGATGGTACTTAGACCATGCTTCCTATTATTGGGCTTGTTGTTACAACAAAGTATACATTCTCTAATATACTATGCTACATATTCTTGCGTTCTAGGATAATACACATACCTTTGTAGATTGGCAACTATCTTTCAAACACCAAAATATTTTACAACCTTGGAGGTTTGAGTCTCTCTAATAAGATGCATTCATTCACCTTTATTGATATAGAGCTTATCGAGATTGTAGAGTAAACCATTCTGGAAATGATAGTAAACCTTACTGTCACCTTATTCTATATGAATTTGGTCTTGTAGCTGTTGAAACACCTCCTTGAAGTCCTCGTCTTATGTGTATGCCTGTTTGTATGCATCATGGGTAAAAGGCTCCATGTGCATTAGAGTTTCCAAAGCTGTAATATTGGATGTGGGTGGTCATGAAAGCATGTCTACGAACGTATTTGTGCTACCCTTATTATACTTGATGACTAGATGAAAATGTTGTAAGAACCTCATCCACTTGTAATGGCTGGTTTGCTATAGCTTACTCTGGGCCTACAAATACTATAGTGGCTGGTGATCTGTGTGGATGATGGCCTCCTTTCCCATCAGATAATGCTTCCACTTTTGACAACTTGTACCAAGGCATAAATATCCTTGTCGTAGGTAGGGTAGTTGAGAACCACCCCATGAAATACTTCAGAATGATAACACACCAGGCTTCCTCCTTGCATTAAAACTTCTCCCATGGCATACTCACTTGTATCTGTCTCCACTTCAAAGGGATTATGGAATTTTGGTAGCATGAGCACTGGTGCTTGACTGATATTTATTTTCAGCTCATCAAAGTTCTTATGCTAATTCTTCCTCCATTGGAAACTCTTACCACTAGCTATTATGACGTGGAGTGGTGCAGCTAACACTGGAAATTCTGCAAGTATTTTGATGCCCCAACAAAAATTCTAACTTCAGTGACATTTGTAGGAATTAGCCATTTCATGATGGCCTCCATATTTGTGTGATCTATATTGAGATCTCGTCCACCGATCACATACCCCAGATACACCAAATACTATTGAGCAAACTCACATTTCTTGAGGTTGGTCAATAGTTGGTGCTTCTTCAGAGTCTCTAACACCTGCATAATATGTGATATGTGATCCTCCTAGGTAGCACTATAAACAAATATATCATCCAAATATAAAATAACAAATGAATCTAGATAAGGGTGTAAAACATCATTCATTAGTCTCATAAATGTAGCCGATGCATTGCATAAACCAAATGACATAACAAACCACTCCTACAAACCTTGCCTTGTCTTGAAGGTAGTGTTCTAGGTATATTCTTCTTTGACTCTTACCTGGTCATATCCCGATTTCAAATCCAACTTCATGAAGTACTTGGCCTTTTACAATTGTTCCAATAGATCATTGATCCTTGGCGGATGGTACCAATTATTTAGTGTAATATTGTTCAATTCCCTGTAATTGATACACATTCTTCAAGTCCCATCCTTCTTGGGTACAATTGTGATGGGTGATATACAAGGTGAGGTACTTGGTTGAATCATGCCTTTCTCCAACAAATTCTTCTCCACTTCATTCACTTCTAGAACATACTATCCATACATCCCGATATTTGGAAATGGGGAGTCTGGTAATAATTGTATTTCATGCTCCACATGCCTCTTGGGTGGTATCCATTAAGGCTCCTTGAATAATCCTATGCATTCCCATAGAAAATCCTCCAACCGATGTTTCTGCTCTTTAGTACACCCCTCAAAGGATGCCTTCACTCTCATTGACTCATCATTAGACTGATTTTCTCTTAAGAAAATAAACAACATATTTATTACTAGAACTAATCAAATTCTTGGCTTGGTTGGCACTTACCAATGAGATCTTTGACTTTCCTTTATTCACATTGATGATGCATGGCTTCCAATCCTTGATAAATTGATACTAGTTGGATATCTACATGAATATTTCATCCCTCATATACATGTAAGGGCTTCCAAACACTACTCCACATACATCAAGGGGTACTAAGTCCAAATCAACTTCATAAATAAAATCAACACTTCTAGCAAATTTAATATTACACTATTTCATTACCTTTATCTCAACATCCTTGTTTACCCAACCCAATGAATAGGGGCTAGGATGATCGTGAACCTCCAATACAAGCTTGTTGACTAGATCAATTTCTATGAGATTATTTTGTGAACCAAAGTCGAACAAAGCATCTATCATGGTCTTCTTGACTTGAATCTTGATGTGGAAGATCTTGGTCATCTCCTTCTCTTCTTGGTGATGAAAGCTACTCAGATTCACCTCCTTCTGCATATATGTGCAAACAATATTTTCATCCACATATGAGCTACTTTCAACATGATTTCTGGAATATATGGATAAAATGTTCTTTTTATTTCCATACTTGCGGTTCTTTAGGTTCAACTCTAGATGTAGTTTCCAACATTTTTCCTAGGTGTGGCCATCAATGTTCCAATGATTGCAATGGTTGCTGGGATCTTTGAACTTATGTGTAATGAATGTCATCTTCTTATCTTTTCCCCCTTTCCACTTCTTCTTCCCCTCCCTGGAATCTTTTTGGTTCTCTTTCTTCATTGAACCACTTGGCTACCCCTTCTTTTGGCCTATGTTTTCCAGGTACTGTGCCTGTATACACACCTCATCCATTGTCCTTAGTTCAAAGAGCATCACCTTCTTTCGTAGATGATTGTGTAAAACCATAGATACTTAAGGAGTACATTTGAGTTCTTGGGAGATCTACCCAACATGATGGCCATATTTCTAAACTCAGTGGTGCACTCCTATACACTTTTCTCCTGCCTTTGCCTGAAGTAGTGCCACCGAATCCATTGGTCCTCTACATACCTGATAGGGTAGAATTGAGAATTAATGAGGTTTTTGAAGTCCTCATGCCTAGTTACTGGTGAATCAAATGTTTTTGTCTAGATTTTCCACTAGGTTAAAACATGGTCCTCTAATTTCAATCTGGCAAATGAAATCTTTTGTCCTTCATCTATATGGTGAATGCTAAAATAAACTTCTAGTTGTTGCAACCAATGATTCAGTTTTAATGCATTGATATCACCTTGGTATAACTTTATTTCCACTTTCACTTCCATCTTGAATAGGAACCGTGAAGGTTTAATGGAAATTGAACTTGAATGCTCTTTCTTGGATTCGTTCTGTGAATCCTTTCCCAATTCTTCCCGATCTCTCGATTTCCCTTTTGATCTGATCTCTACGTTAGAACCTCCACTGTCTCCAAAAAATCCGAGCTTACTTACTAGAGCCACCATGAAGAGGTTCATATTGTGATTGATGTCTAAAAATTGCGCTTCCAACTACTCAAATATTTCTTCTGCTGGATCTAGAGGGTTATTGTGAACAAACTCATTTACCATGGATAGGGTTTCTGCAAGTTCTCTTTAAGCCAATTCTTGGATCCTGCAACTTCCCAAAAATACCCAAAAGAAAAATACACTTTGATACCAATATGATCTGTAAGATACTATGGATATTCCACTGGAACAATTCATCACAACAAATCTAATAAAATATTGAAATCTTTACTATTAATGTTATTTTTACTTTAGATCTCCAGAATATTTATTTACTGATTTTCTGTTTATGCATGAAATAGATAAAACATGGAAAATAAATAACAATAAAATACAATCACACCATCCAAAAATAAACACAAGATATGACCCGGGAAACCCAATATGGGAGAAAACCTAGCAAGAATGTGAGGTTGTTCTTCTGTCTTTTCTTTGGTATAGAAATGATGCAAGTACAAAGAAAGAGGCACTCTATGAGGAGTTTCCTTTGACTTGTGGCATATATGGCTGCTACAAAATCTCTCCTCTTATGTTGTTGTCACATAATACCACTCTCATATGTTCTCCTAAGCTATGGAACGATACACAATGCAAAAGAATGGAACCCCTTCTCCTCTTAGTGGCCCAATATTTAACATATCTCGATATCCATATAGGGGTAGGATTTCTTTGAATTCTTCAACCCTCAATTGTGATATGGTTTTGAACCTACAAAATCTTCTTGAAATTACATACATGGCTAGCCCCATATGCATCAATAATGGGGGCTGATGTGGCATCCTATTGTACCATGGTGGTCAACACAGTAGGTCAACTTGCAGGAGGCATAACTTTTGGGTATGAGCTCCAATTGACGAACGATATGCATTGTTGGAAAGATCTCATAGTGTAGAAAAATTTCAATGGGTAGGTACAATATCCAGACACTAGAACCCAAAAACATATCATTTAATTCCTCAAAATGGCTCCGAAAGGTTTTAGATCCTAATTTTCTAAGCTAGGACCTGCCACTAAAATGGCTCTGCAGGATGAATCCTCTAATTGTTTCCACTCTAAAAGGATTGAGATAGATAAAAAAAAATATAATGATATAATCCAGATCAAGAAGATGAAATTTTGAATTGACATCTAATAGAATGGAATATATAATCATTTGTAAATAAATATTGGCACTCCAAAATTTTATTCTACATTTGCATACCAAAAACTACATCCATAGTGAATATGTATATAACCATATATATTAAAATTTAAAACATCATAATATTTTTTCATAGAGTCCACTACTCTAAATATTTGTGGCATTCCCATAACATACTACATACATAAAAAAATGGGGGCATAGGGACCACCAAATTACTCATCTCTCCTACCCCCCTTGAATCACGAGCTAAGGGAACCATGTCCCCCCTAGAGAGATCATGGATAATATGGCGTGCCATATATTCTCTCGTAGGATTATACACTAATTAGGTGGTTCCCTCATAAAATATACTACATAAGCATCATCTAACTCATGCCACCCTCACTTAGATACCCCATTCAATAACCAATATTCTCTTCGTAGGACAATACACTAATCGGGTGGGCCCCTATACAATCTACTATAGAAGGATCATATAAGTCATTCCACCCTCACTTAGATAACCTAGTCAAGAATTGGTCCAAATTCCATCTCATCTCCTCCAAGAGATGGTTGCTATCCATTCTCTTCCTAGGCCTCAATGGCCTAGGCTCAACAAGATCTACTCATGCACGATGGGTGGCCTATCATGTCGACCTCATCGGTTCTATATCTCCACATACATATAGTATATGATTAGTAACACATATTAAAATATTATACTCTATGTAATTAAAATCAAATCAAGTCATACATACATGTTCAACAAAATATGGTATTCCCACACAGGACAAATACCTTCAGTAATCTCTCACACAATTAGGTCAAATATCATAACACTAGTGTTTTTATGTGGTTAAAACCCTCTAAGAGGGAAGTAGTCCATGGTCCCAACCAACATGGTCACTTGAGGCAATATATTAATGCAAAAGAAAAATATTTTACAAGAGATTTTGTCACAATCAATCATTAACAAATGACCTCCATGATCTTTGAATAGAGATCATGGAACAATCATGTGTTAAGCCACATATCAATATAGCTATTAAGATTGAGGATAATATGAACCATTGGATAACTCTATGACTAGAACATATCATGACCATTGGATTAGATTACTACAAATGCATACTAAAGAAACACACTTTTACCTAAAGACACATTAGACCAAGTTGATATTTACTAATTCCTAAGTGTCTAAATATCCTAACATCTCCACTTAAACACAACTTTGGATAGGATTAAACGAATTAAAAAGGTGACACAATAGGATAAGGTGAAAAGATCAGAAGTGTCCTCAGACACAAATTTTATTAAAGAAGGAAAATAATTTACACAATTAATGTAAGAACTTACAATCTCCAACATTACTCTCGCATGAGAAAATGAGAGATTTAATAAGCTCATAAAACTAATTCTAAGATTATTTTTCTTATGGAAATATTATCACATAATCATGTGAGTATGACAAGTGTCCATGTACATTAAATAAATATTCTAACAATTTCCTATTTTGTTGCTTCTAAGAAGCAACTCTTTTATAGACTCATTATCTAATCTAACTAAATATATTCTAGAAAATCCTAAGTATAATAAAATAATATTATACTAAGTACTTTAGGATCATAATATCTAACATCCCCCCCTTTGATCCAAAATTACATTGGAACAAATACCAAGTTCTGCTCTAAACTTAGTAAATTTGATCTTGCCAAGTGGTTTCATGAAAATATCCGATATCTAATATTCAAAAGGATAGTATACCTATCTGATGATTCCCTTTGCAATGAGTGTCCTAGTGTAATGATACTTTCTGTCGACATTCTTTATTTTGTTATGGAAAACGATATTTTTTATCAAGTTTAATGGCCAAATGACTATCAATTAAGAATGAAGTAGCTTCTTTTTGAGAAATTCCCAAATCCTATAAAACTTTGCGTAACAAAAATATTTCACATGTTGCTTCCCATGCTGATATATATTCTTCTTCTATGGAAGAATTTGCTACAATAGTTTACTTCTTCCAACTCCAATAAATTTTCACTGATCCCATATTCATCAAGTAACCTGATGTTGATGCACTATCATCAACACTTCCAACAAAATTTGCATTTGAATACCCAACAAGTACAATTTTTTTATTCTTCTTGTATAAAAGACCATAATATTTTGTACCTTGAATATATCTAAGAACACTTTTTGATGCATTCCAATGGCTTTCCCCTGGTTCCTGCATAAATCTTGAGAGAATACTAATTTCATATGATAAATATATATGAGTGGTTGTCAAATAAATCAAGCCACCAATCAATTGCCTGTAACCAATGCTGTATACCAATTCCCCTCCTTCAAGTTTTGAAAGTTTTAAATTTTGCTCCATTCGGGGAGAACATATTTTCAATCGATCATGCCAAATATTTTCAATAGTTCAGATGCATACTTTCATTGACTTATGAAAATGTTTTTTTAATGTTGAAATACTTCAACTCCAAGATAGTAGTGAAGTAATCCCAAATCTGTCAGCTTGAATCCAACCTATAATTCTTTCTTTACCTGAATAATATTATCATCATTGTTCTCAGTAATGATCAAGTAATCAACATACATGACTAAAATTACCATATTTTTCCCTTGTAGGTGCACATATAGGGTATCATCAGATTCACTTCACTAAAATCCAACTTTGCCAAGTTAATCATCAATTTTGGCATACCAAGCTCTGAGATCTTGTTTCAATCCATACAACACCTTGATTAACTTGCAATTTTTTTTCTTCCTGTTCTTTGAGATCAAAACTGAGAGGTTGTTTCATATATACTTCTTCCTACAAATATCCATTGAGGAAGAAGATTTTGACATCCATCTAATCTACTTTCCATCCTTTTTGAGATGACAATGAAAGTACCATTCAAATTGTGTTCGACTTTGCTGCTAGGGAAAAAGTTTCTTCATAATCAATCCCTTCCTATTAGGAAAAACCCTTGGCTACAATTGTTTCCTTATAATGATCTATTGTTCTGATTGGATTATACTTGATTTGTTAAACCCATTTTCATCCAATGGGTTTAACATATGGAGAACAATCAACAATTTTCCGAGTCCTATTTTCTATCACTGCTTTATACTCATCAACCATTGCTTGTTGCCATTATTCATGTTTTACTGCCTCTTTGAAATTTGGGGGATGAGTAAAATCATTTGATATCAGGGAAATTTTTCTTCTTCCCTGTTTGAACTTATTGTACTCATTTTATTTCATTCATCAGGTCTCACATATTTCAAAATTTGAATAGCCCACTTAGGGAGTTGTTATTAATTCATTTGGGGATTTGAATTATCACCATTATTAAAGATAGGATTGATAAAGACAAAAGATTTGTTTTCCTCTGAAGTATCTATAGGTGGAGAGTCATTATTTGATGACTATTGGAAGAATATTCAGATGAACTATGTGATGAAGAAGAAGATAAATTTTAAGAGGAATTGTCATGTTCTGAAGAAGTCCAATCAATTTCAAACCAACGTTGTTGACTTGCTTGATCGTGCATCTTGAGTTTTTCTTTATCAACTTGTTTGTCCAATATTTCAAGAAGGTTTTTTCTTTCTACAACTCTCTTGCTTTCTGTTTCATCAAATATAACATCTCAACTGGAAATGAATTTGTTGTTGGATAAAAGGCAACATCCCTTCTTCTCATCGGAATATCCAAGCAAGATACATTTCACACTTTGTGAATCTAAATTAGTTTTCTTTTCTTTAGGAACTAATGCATAAAATATTGAACCAAAAATTCAAAGATGTTTGATTTGAGGCTTGAATCCATACCATGCTTCATATGGTGTGATCCCATCCAAAGAAGCAATGGGAGAGTGATTTCTTAAGTAAACGACAGTATGACCTGCTTCATCCCATTGTAAGGGACTTGAATTTTTGAAGGTTAACATGGATCACACCATTCTTAAAAAAGTGTGATTTATCCTTTCTGTTACTCCATTTTGTTGAGGAGTGTATACATTTTTCAATTTACTTCTAATTCTCTTTTCATTGGAGAAAGTTTGGAATTCGTTGGAAGTGAATTCCCCTCGATTATCAATCCATAATGTGCCAATCTTTTCCTTAGCTTCATTTTCAATCAAATGTAAAAAAACTCTGAACTTTTCAAAGGTTTCAGGCTTTGCTTTTAAAAACTAAACCTAATTCATTCTACTATAATCATCAATGAAGAGTAGAAAATATTTACAACCACCTAGAGAAGTCTCTAGCAGTCCAAAAAGATCACTACGATCAAGTTTCAAACATCTATTTCCACGCCATGAACTTGTTGGAAATGTCTCTCTATTTTGTTTTTCGTAAATGCAAGCTTCACATCTTGCATTTTCCTTCTTAAAAGTGGGAAGTCCTTGAACCATTCCCTATTTTTGAAGTTGTGGGAGACTTTTAAAATTCAAATGTCTGTATTGGACATACCATAACCATATAGGCGAAACCATTGAATCCACAACTCATGCAAAATATTGCTTCCGAGGAATGAATTTTCCTCTCATCCTAAGAAGCTTTCCATCTTCATATCCTATCATTACTGTCTTCAAATGTTTTTTGTTAGAGTTGATTTTCATCCACCCATCTTCCATGATGACTTGATTCCCTGCTTGTCGAATCATCACCAAGGATAAAAAATTCTTCTTGAATGTTAATACATACCAAACATTCAATATCATTTTATCTTCAATTACAGAAAGATAAACTTTCACTGAATGTTTTCCATAAGGTGTGCATGTCACACTAGTACATATGACCAAATTTGTGATGATTTTTCATTACTATTGCCACACTTATCCATCACAATTTCCATGAAAGAGAAGACTTTTTTTCGTCGCTATATCCACAAACTAGGTGTTCATGGAAACAACGATGAAATTGGCTCTCCACGTGTCATCACCATCAAGATGGGTTAACCCTATGCATCGTCAAAATTGGTTCGAAACTTCATCGCAATTACGATGAAAAACCGTGGCAATGTAAAAAAAAATGTGGAAAGTTGTGACGCAAAAGAAACAGACATTTATGCCAAGAAAAAAACTTATGACGCAGATGATGTATGTGCGACGCAAAAGCATGGCAAATTACGACGAAAAAATATGGCAATGTAAAAAAAATTGTGGAAAGTTGCGATGCAAAAGTGTGGCAATAACAACGAACATTTATTCCAAGACAAAAACTTACGACGCAGATGCCATATGTGCAATGCAAAAGCGTGAAAAATTGCGACGAAAAACCGTGGCAATGAAAAAACAATTGTGGAAAGTTGTGACGCAAAAGTGTGGCAATAGAGACGAAAAGTTATGCCAAGATAAAAACTTACGATGCGGATGCTGTATGTGCGACGCAAAACCGTGGAAAATTACGATGAATAAAAATTGGTTTTTGATGAACTATCATCGATATTGCGACGTGTCCTTTAAGTTTAAAAAAAAAAAATACACGAGATATAGTATTACCATATTAAATTGTAATATGGTAATGCCATATTAC
>JASDQU010501855.1:10770-30832 GCA_032191745.1 Picea mariana
CACGATCCGCGATATCCCAACAGTGACATAAACGTTGTGGGACCACCAGAGTCAGAGTGGAGGATAGGTGTCAGACATCTGGGAAGATTCGGGAACTCTATGAGTAAGAGGTCGGGAAATCTGTAGAGAAAATCCCGATACAATCAGAGCCATCCATCTGTGGGACAGGTGGAAAACATCGAGAGTCATCGGCGGTTAGTCCCATCGGGAAATCAGGAATCCCGGGAACATGATGTTTAGGCACTTCAAAATTGTGATCCACGAAACCCTGATGAGTGGGGGCCAACTGTCATTACAGTAGAGAAGGAGGACAGAGGCATAGTGGAGGTCAGCTGTCAACGATCCGGAGGAAGTCGGGAAATCGATATATCGCGGGTCCAAAGGGCATATGCACATTGACATCGTAAATTCCGAAACCCCGATGGAGAGTATGGTTGTGGTCATATACGAGCAGGTCACATGGACCAGAACCTAGCCAGGAGGGGCTAAGGGCAAAGGAGAGCTCATCGGGAATTTGGAAGTCGAAACCCCGATAGAGGGAGATAAGGCGACGGTCTTATGGTATGTGGTCATATGGACCATTGTATAGCCGGAAGGGGCTAAAGCGTGGAATAAGGAGCTCATCGGAGATTGGGAGTTGGAGAGAGCAGGAACTCTCGACAAAGAGACATCGAAACCCCGACGACGACGAACAGTTTCCTTGTGGGGAATTTGGTCACAGTCCTATGCAGAGGGCATGAGGAAGTGAGAAAGGACCTGTGGATTGGGTAATTGAGTAGGGATTCCCTTGGAGGAATCTAAAGAGCTGCTTCCGCTCAGCTGAAGGGATTTTGAGAACGATCCTATGAGCAGGAGGTCAGGTGAAAAGACCCTGCGGGGTGATAGGAAGGACCTCTTTGCGTCAGTGAACCACGTATATCTTGTTGTTCTTTGTGGTTGATGTTTTGTTATTTTCCATTTGATATATTGTTATTTCATCGTTGTGTTAAAGATAAGAGATATAGCTAGCCTCGCAAAGTTAGCATAATAGTGTTAAATAATACCTAGATTGTTTTGCATTGTGTTTTGGAATCATTTTGCATTTCCTCTGGTTGTATACACCTGTGTCCTGCAACCCCCTATTGCTACTTCGGGTGAGACTTCATCTGCTTCAGAGGTGTTTTCGAAAGGGCCAGTAGTTAGGGTTTGTTGGTGCGTTGTTAGAGTTGAACCCTGGTTCTTCTCCTGTGCCAACATATGGTTCCATTTCCAGGACCAGGATCTTCTTGAGGGAATCTCAAGGTGGTTTCTATCGAATACATAGATTCATAAGTGGATAGAAGAACAAGAAAAKGAATTCGATGAAGCTCATAACAAGAACCCTAAAATTAGTACAAAAGATTGGTTGGGAAGGTACATATTTACCGACATACATGATATTTTCTTTGGAGGAGTTCATAAGGAGTTATATGAGTGGTTATCCAKATTAGTAGACACTCAGTTTGAGATCACATCTAGACCACCCGTGGTTTGGACAACAATGCTGATTAAGAAAGTCAAGAGAGTCGATAACGTTATGTCTAGAGTAGTGGATCTCTGGTTTGATATCACTGTTGGAGAGTACATTACTGAGTTTTCTATTGACGGAGTAGAATTGTATAGTTAAGCAAAGAGGTATTTCTTTAAGGGACCTAAAGGATAGTTTCTACACTTCTTGAAGATAAAGATTAAGATGATATTGCATGAGAAGAATATCTTGAAGATACAATAAATATAATGTTCAATAATTTAGATAGCAATAGTGACACAGAGGATAGACACACCCATAGTGGGAGATCATTCAGAGAGGTTCCTCTTGCAAACCTATTTAAGAAAAATTACCGAGACAAAGGATTCTACAGTGGAGAATAAGCAGATCTAATAGACGACGAGTATTCAGAGTCTGCAAGGTCAAAGGAAATAGAGACTGAGGAACTTCATCGAGGAGAACTAGAAACTTCAGGTACCACGCCTACTGTCAAAGTAAGTATTATTAATCCTTCTGTTGTTTTAGCAACATTAAGTATCTAGCGTAACCAGTGTAGTCAGAGAAATCAGAGTACTGTTACAAGCAGTTTAGTACATACCCAGTCGAGAAACCAAGGAAGATCTATGGCATATGAAATGAGGTTACCTATTTTTAGAGGAGACAGATTTGAGGATCATGACCAGCATTATTTCTTATGCGAAGCTGTATGGAGCATTAAGAAAGTCATCAACGAAGATGCTAAGAGAGCTCAGGTTAGTACTACCTTGAGGGATCGTGCACTGACCTGGTATATGAAGTTTTCTTCAGGACCTGGACAACCTAAAACATTGAATGACATTAAGACTTCATTGAGTTTAGAATTCAAAAAGCCTAAGTCGAAGTCACAGTGCATTACAAAGTTGAAGGAAATCAAGCAGAAGGTGACTTAACCTGTTTGGGAGTTTGATCAGAGGTTTAAGACTCTGACAGGTCATTTAAGTTTTCAAATTCCAGATGAACAACACAAGGAATGGTTCATCACTTCCCTCCTGCCACATATCAGAGTTCCTCTGATGCAACAGAAAGTCATTTTGTAGGTTGAATCTCTAGAGATTGCCATGAAAGTAGAAGCAACCCCTGTAGGAGAATCTATTCCAGGTATGAGCTAGATTTTAAATCAATTAACTAGTTTATCCTTACAGGTGGAATATATGAAGAAAGATAAAGGAAAAGAGAAAAGAGAAGATATTTGGTGTATCAGATGCAAATCAGAGGGCCATGGAAAAGAGCATTGTACCCTATTTAATGAGTACTTGGCCTTTGGAGCACCTAATCCTTTGAAGCAGGATAATGTACCATGATGAAAGCTATGTAGAACTAGACATTGCCCTGGTGAATGTTATTATATGAAAGAATATGTCCAGACACCTACCAATCTTTATTGTACATTATGCAAATTTGTGGAACATGATGAGAAGGATTGTAGGGATTATGTTCTCATCTATGAAAGATCAAGGGATACATATAGAATTCAAGGAGAAGTACAACAAGAAGGAAACAATGTGTAGTTCGACTCCCCAATAACAGGAAACTTCAATCCTTGTGGTGGATTTAGAGGAAGAAGATGAGGAGGAGGTATGGGCCAAGTTCGAGGTTAGATTATTTGCTATAACTACGAACAACCCAAACATTTGGCAAGGGATTGTAATAACCCTTGTAGTACTTGCAACTACTGTAATTCATTTGGTCATGTCAACGAAGATTGTCCAGTATTGTTAGCCAAACTTCAAGAAAGACGAGGAGGAAACCAACAAGTCCAACTAATCTCAGTTGAACCTTGTGGTGAGGATGGACCCCATAGTCATTGTTGTTAATAGAGGAGGCACTGTTACAGGATAAGATAGGGTGACTCCAAGAAAAACTACAAAAGGATCATGGATCAGAAGAGCTGTAGAGAAGGAACAATTGTTTGATCCAAGGAGGGAGAGGCATACTTTTTAAGAAGCAAGGAAATAATTTCTAGGAGAATAAGCTTCTTCATCTAGGGCACAAACAGAAGTAAAGGAATGTGAAATGCCACTAGCATTTGATCATTCTGCCCTTGATAGACAAGGAAAAGAGGTAAGAAAGCTCATGGACTTCTTATATACTTGTATCAATTTGATTAAAGATGAGAAAGTTGTGCAGGAGCTACAACACCTAGTAAGAGACTATGAAATTAGGAGAATATATCCTCTGTTGAGTAGAGTTGTGATCAATTATCAAGGAAAATAACGACAAGCAAGGAATTGCACCTTAGTGCTCGGATTGGAGACTCCAACATGGACTATGTGGTCCTCGACTTGGGATTAGAAGTAAATGTTATGACTAAGCAGACTTGGGCACTAATGGGAAAACCTAAGACTAGAGCATGTCCCTGTGGACATCGACGAGGTAAGGACATTTGAAGACTTCGAAGTAATTGAGATTGTTGATGATAGTTGTCCTTATCCTGCGCTATTAGGAATTGATTGAGATTTCAACAATTTGACTGCCATTGACCTAAAAAAAATAAGAATGACATTTGAAGGTGATGTCCTTAAGGTCATTGCACCTCTTGACTTGATGAAGGTTGCAGATACATAGAATCGATAAGAGAAGAAGACCACGCCTACGAGCTAGAAAACATATACAAATTGACAACAAGACAATAGGATTATATTAATCCCATAGCAGATGGAAATCTGAGTTGTCGAAGTGAAAGTGACTATTCATGAGATTCAGAGGAAGCATTGGAAAAATGACAGAACAGAATGTACGAAGTCTCTACACAGAGATGCACCAGATTGACCAAGATAGTTCGCTGGATTGGCACAAAAGTAAGTAATCTTTCTATGTTTGATGGATTGAATCATTTAGAGACATTTCTAGTTGAATTTGAGAAAATTGTACTAGTACAATAGAGGATGTTGGTACTATATGAATCCTTGAAAGCAACACCAGCTATATGGTGGGGAACACACAATAAAAACATCGTAGAGTGGGTACAATGTTGCACCTTATTGACAACGTACTTTTCAGAACAAGATGAAGGATGTGAAGTTCGATGCAAAGGTCAGAGTTGTACTAAGGACCACATGAAAAGTTGTGAGGAGGCCTGAAGCAACATTCCTAAAGAACAATGGGTGAATAAGTTCATTAACACATTGGATACTACACCTATCAACTCGTATCTTCAAGTAGAGCTGCGCTTCGTCACTACAGATTGGTATGGTATGATGCAAAATTTTATAGCTACCTTCTTATTTGAGAGTCAGTACCCCACAGTCGATTAGTATTTACAAATTATAAGACAAAAGGTCTTTGAGGAGGCACCTAACCCCCCTCTTGACCAAGAAAAAGATGAATGGACTGCGCTGCTTCAACAGTTACAATATTGCTAAAATATTAATGTTGATGAGGATGATGACCCGAGGGATGTAAAAGTTTTAGAAACTGAGACACAAAGAGACATAGAAGGACCAAGGACTGAATTACCCTTTGTTGGACAACCCATTAAAATTAAGAAGGTTAATATTGGAATAGAGCAAACACCTAAGTTAGAGAATGTTGGAGACTAGTGGGATGATGCTACTATTAGCAAGATCACATAATTATTGCATGAGTATCAGGACTTGTTTCCAGCCAAGTTAATAGACAAGAAGGGAATTAAAGAGTCCATGGGATAAATGAAGATCCATTTGAGAGAAGATGAAAGACCTATCAAGCAGAGACCCTACAGACTGAATCCCAAATACAACTAGAAAGTTAAGATGTAATTGGATAGAATGCTAGAAGCATGAATCATAGAACAAGTTGAAGAATTTAAATGGATCAGCCCTATGGTAGTCCAAGATAAGAAGTCAGGAGAAATCATAATTTGTGTAGATCTAAGGAAACTAAATGATGCATGCCTACATGACCCCTTTCCTACACCTTTTACTGATGAAGTTCTAGATAATGTAGGAGGACAAGAGGTTTACTCATTCAAAGATGGATTTTCAGGCTATCACTAGATCAAAGTTGCTAAGGAAGACCGACATAAGACCACATTTGCAACATAATGGGGTTATTTTCAGTACACTGTGGTGCCTTTTGGCTTGAAGAATGCACCAACAATCTTTTCTAGGGTGGTGGTCGAAGCATTTAAGGACTGTTTACACAAGTTCTTGGAAGCATACTTTGATTATTGGACCGTTTTTAGCCTAATGAAAGATCATATTGAATGCTTGAGATTAATGTTAGATAAGTGTAGGTAATGTCAGATTTCCCTGAATCTAAAAAAGTGTATTTTATTTTCACCCTTTGGAGTGATGCTAGGGAATATTGTGTGTAAGAAGGGGTTGCTGGTAGATCCTTCCAAGATTGCTATCATTGTGGATCTACCTCCCCCTACTTCGGTTAGACATCTACGCACTGCATTGCGGAACACTGGATACTATAGAAAGTTTATTAAGGGTTATGCACATATAACAACACATATGGAGAAGCTATTAAAGAAATATAGTAAGTTCCAATAGACAGAAGAATGTGAGCAGATCTTTGACATACTAAAGCAGAAAATGGTCACTGCGCCTATCTTGGTCTTTCCAAATTGGAGTAAGGAGTTCAATGTTCATGTTTATGCTTCTTCCATTGCATTAGGAGTAGTTTTAGCACATCTAGGAGAAGGAGACATTGACCATCCTATAGACTTTGCTAGCAGGAAGATTTCTACAGCTAAAAGGAACTATACTATGACTGAAAGAGAATGCTTGGATATGGTATATGCGCTACAAAATTTTAGACACTATCTGCTGGGAGGACATTTTAAGATGTTCACTGATCATTCTGCATTGAAGTACTTAGTCAACAAGCCAGTGTTGTGGGGGAGAATATGCAAATGGCTGCTACTATTCTAGAAGTATGATTTTGAGATTGTGGTCAATCTAGGAAGAATGAATAAAGGACATGATCACTTATCCAGGTTAGAACATGGTGAGGAACCTACCAGTCTGGAGGATACACTACCATATGCACAATTTTTGGCCATCAGAAAAGTCGATGATCACTTCACCGAGATAGTTCAGTTTTTGTCCACAAGAATGACACCTCATGAGTATACAATTATTCATAAGAAATAGTTGGTAGCCCATGCTACTGAATTTCAAATTATAGCTGGACAACTATATATGATGGGACCATATGAGATCTTGAGGAGATGTGTTATGGAGGAAGAAACACCATTGATTCTTGTAGAAGTACATGAAGGCATCAGACTAGAACATTATGCAGGGAAAGCAATAATGAAAAAGGTTCTCAGAGATGGTCTCTGGTGGCCTAATTTACATAAGGAGGCCAAGGAATACTACATAGCCTACAATGTATGTCAAAAAGTAGGGAAGCCTTCTATAAGGGATGATATTTCTTTGGCACCATGATTAACATTACAAGCATTTGAGAAATGGGCTATTGACTTTGTGGGACCGATCAACCCACCAGGAAAGTGCACAAGAGATAGATACATTATCACTGCTACAAAGTATTTGACTAGATGGGAAGAAGCAAGAGATGTTAAGGACTGTAGTGTAGCCACAACTGCATAGTTCATCTTTGAGGATATTATAACCAGATTTGGATGCCCAAAGATCCTCATGAGTGATCAAGGAACACACTTCATCAACAAAACCATTGAAGCCTTGACTCAAGAATTCAAGGTTCGCCATCAGAAGAGCACTCCATACCACCCACAGGAGAATGGCATAGTCGAATCTTTTAATAATATCTTAGAGACAACGCTGACTAAGATTTGTAGCATTAACATATATGATTGGGATCTGAGAATTCCAGCAGTATTATGGCCTTATAGAACTACTTGCAAAAAGTTAACTACAGAGACTCCCTTTAAGTTGGTATATGGCTTAGAAGTAGTGATACCTATGGAATACATGGTTCCTAGTTTAAGAATCACAACATTTATAGGTATGGATGACATCAACACTTTTCAAGACATGCTTGCACAATTGCTGGAATTGTATGAAGACAGGTTCATTGCAGGATTTCATTAGCAGGTACAAAGAGAATGAGAGAAGGATTACCATGATAGGCATATCAAGAAGAAAGCATTTAAGCAAGGATATTGGGTATTTTTATATGAAAACAAGTTCATGAAGAAACCAGGTAAGTTTAGGACACATTGGATAGGGCCATTCAAAATTGCCTATGTTACAGAATAAGGAGAGGCGTAGTTGAAGACTCTTAATGGAGATTGGAAGGATGGTTTAGTCAATGGAAGTCGGTTGAAGTTGTATTGTTATAACCAGTTGCCTCACAACTCTTAGTAAAAGGAAAGAAGGAACGGTCTAGGTACCACATGTAGTTGTAACTATGTACCAGACACAGAAAATATAGTCTACACAAGATGGGGAGGGACAAAGTAGAAAGCACAGGCTACTTCGCGAAGTCTGCAGTCGAAGTGGTATAGAAGGCTCAATATTGCAGTGACTCAGGACGAGTCACATGTGAGTGTTGGGGTCTTGTTGTCCCTTAGTTATGTGTTAAGGAATAAATAAAATATTAAATAAGAGGAAAGTTGAAGTGCGAACAGCGCGGGAAGCACACAAATTGAGGAAGGGTCGAACTGGTTAAAGAAGGATAAAAGAATGAATGAGGTAAAGGAAAAGAAGTCATTGAAAGAGAAGATTGAGGAAGACAAAGCATCGAAGAAGATAGATCGTGGAAAACTCAGAAAGAACAAGAAGACACCAACTAGTTCTTTGGAGCACCTCGTGGAAAATAAGGGAGAATAGGATGGGAAAGCCCTTAAAATGCAGTTCAAGTGGATCTAGGGTTTTGGATCTAGTTTTTTGACACCTAGGCTTCGGTCTAAGGTTGTCTGAGATCCATGTAATGTATAAATAAATGTCTAGAAGATTCAGGAGGGTTGGTATTTGGTCTTTTGGTTACTACTATTGTTGAAGAGAGAAATATTGAGAGGGAAGTGTTTCGTTGTAAGAGCATTATGTATTCTGGATCTTCAGCTGGGTGCGAAGATCAAACCTATAGCTGGGTGCATAGGGAGGGGAGAAAGAGAGTAAGAGAGAAATATCCACAACTAAGTGAACAGATAGAACTGTATGTTTTCATCTAATATCAAGAAACCCAGTTCTATGGACCTAGCCCTAGGGAGAGGGTGAACCATGTATATGTTGTTGTTCTTTATGGTTGATGYTGTGTTATTTTCCATATGATATATTGTTATTGCATTGTTGTGTTAAATATAAGAGACATAGMTAGCCTCACGAAGTGAGMATAATAGTGGTAAAGAATATCTATATTGTTTTGCGTTGTGTTTTGGAATCATTTTGCATTTCCTCTGGTTGTAGACACCTATGTCTTGCAACYGCCTATTGCTACTTCGGGTGAGACTGCAGYTGCTTCGTAGGTGTTTCCGAAAGGGCCGGTTGTTAGGGTTTGTTGGTGCATTGTTAGAGTTGAATTGTGGGTCTTCCTCTGTGCCAACACTTGGTGATGGTGTAAGTTCCATAATGGAGTGGAAAAGGCTTCCTATGACTCCCTGTAAGGCGTTCTTTCTRCAAGTGCAACCAAACTTTATCTCCCACCTGAAACTGGTGTGGGACCCGATGTTGATCATGGCACTTCCTGTAGCTCRAATTGGACTTCTACAAAATATCGTGAAGCTCCTGGAGGATGTGTTGGATCCGCTCAATGAACCAGGTGGCTTTGTTAGCTTATGTTGGAGCATGCGACTAGTCTTCTTGGGTGGCCGCAAGGGGTAGTGCAACATCCATGGGTGATCTGGATTTATGAGTGGAACAAAATGAAATCACATATTTATAATTTTAACATAGAAAAATAATGAACAATAACAAAGATACAATAAAACTTGGTTTCTTTAAAATAAGAAATATGTTGAAAACTATAAAATGCAGACTGAAAACAAGCTTGCTAGAATGGTGGCAACTTATATCTGAGAAGAGATGTGACGAATACACTCATTCAAAAGAATATGAGTATAATGAGGCTCTAAAGGCCCTTTTACAATAAACAGGAATGCCAAAACCCTATACATCCAAAAATATAACTCTAGGAGATGAAGCACCAAAAGTCTTGTGGGCCCCGTTGGGGTAAGTTAGTACATCAACTTCCCGGGGTCATAACTTTTGCATACGATCTTCGTTTAGGGAGAACGATAGCTCATTGGAAAGGTATTGATCTGGATTTATGAGTGGAATGAACTTAATAAAATATTGAATACAATAACAAGGAGATATAGAGAACAAAAATAAATATTCGGTGAACAATAACTTCTATTGAATAAATGAAATAGGATGAAACTGTAAACTGTAGAACTGAAAACAACTTGCTCGAATGGTGGTAGCTATCTCTAAGAATAGATGTGGTTGCTATGTGTATCCTTCTGAGTAGAATAATTACAATGAGGCTCCAAAGGAATTTTTAACATTACTCATGAATACAAAACCCCTAGACATCCAAAAATCTAATCGTAGGAGATGAGACGCCAAAAGTTATGTGGGCCCCGCTAGGTAAGTTGGTACCTCAACTTCTTGGGGTCGTAACTTTTGCATACGACCTCTATTTTAGGCACGCGATAGCCCATAGGAAATGTATTTTTGAGAAATACACAGTATGTCATCATACTCTGACTATGCCTACAATTTGACTGTGGCAATTGAAAAAAAAAACACTATTTAGGGCCCCAAAACGGCCCTTGGAGTGCAGAAATATGCATTGACATGAAAAATTCCAAAATAAGCTAGTTGGATTAGGTGGGTGGCCACCAATATCCACCTGGAAGATGTGTAGGGATTCAAACAACCCTGGAAGTGTAGAACCCACAATTACAAAGAAAAATAGAATAACATGTTGAACTAAAAACTATTAAGAGGAGCCAGTTGTAACAGTTGGTTGGCCACCAATATCCACCTGGATCAGTACTCCCCCCTTAGGAAGCAATGGTCTTCGTTGCATTGAGTTCCCCCATCAGGTGAGGAAAATTCTGTTGAATTTGGCCCTGGGTGAGCCACTTGCCTTGGTGTAGGCGTTGCCCTGCCTTGATAGCCCGATAAAGTTCGATCCTCTGCTGGGGAGTGCCCTTGACCTGTGTGTCCATTATCTGATCATTGGATGCATGTTCCATGTAGTCAGGGTTGAGCTATGTTGGTTTTATCTATTCTGCGATCTATGAGGTGTCCAATAATGGTGGAAAATATGGCCGAAGGAGGTCCACATTGAATACTAGGTGCATGCCAAGGAAGGGTGGAGTGTCGATCTCAAAATCATTGCTACACACACGCTTGGTGATAGTGTAAGGCCCATACTGAAGTGGGTGGAGCTTTCGATGGGGCCTTGTAAGGCACTTTTTCTGCAAATGTAACTAGACCTCGTCTCCCACATGAAACTGGTGCGGTACCCTATGTTGATCATGGCATTGCTTGTACGTAGCATTGGCTTTCTGCAAAATCTCATGAACCTGTTGGAAGATGTGATGAATCCTTTCAATGAATCGGGTGGCTTTGTCAGCCTGAGAATGAACATGGGAAGATTTTTCCTGTGTGGTTGTAAGAGGTAGTGCAACATCAATGGGACCCAAGGGTTGGAATCCTAGACCCACCTGAAATGGGCTATGATCGGTGGAGCTATGCAGATCCCTGTTGTAGTTGTTCTGAACATAAGGAAGACTCTCATCCCATGTACATGGATTCTTAGAGTTGTACATGCACATGATGTGCACAATCATCAGATTGATGACCTTTGTTTTACCGTCGATTTGGGGTGGAAAGCATTGGATTTAGTGATCTTGGTGTCCAATAGTGACCAAAGACTCGACCAAAATCTTTTGAGGAACCTACTATCTCGATTGGATATGATGGTATGTTGTATCCCAAAATGGACCCACACTCATTCGAAGAAGAGCTTGGCATTATCTGTCACTTTGATGCTCTTCTTGTAGGTTCTAAGGATGGCCATCTTCAAAAACCGATCAACTACCACAAATACACAATCATTGCCTTGCTTGGTGGACGAAAGTCCAGACATGTAATCCATCGAGATGGATTCCAAGGGCCTCTTGGGAGTATGAGGAGGGGTGTATATGCTTTTCTTCTTGATGGATGGCTTGGAAATGGCACAGGTAGTGCAATATCCAATTCACTTGCTAACATCCTGTTGAAGTTTTGGCCAATAAAAATATTTAGAATGACCACAATTTTTTCCATGTAAAAATGTTCCACCATATGACTGTAGTGAGCCTCCCAAATACGCTTTGCATGATCACTTGAAGGAACAAAGATATGGCCCATATGCCATAACAATCTGTCCTGAATGTGAAAATCTGTGACATTCATGCCTGTACCTAAGAGCTGATAGGTGGTGGCGAAGTCTGTATCTTGCTGATAAAGTTGGGGCCACTTAGTTGCCTCATGTCCATATGAATGGAGCACGGTGGTGATCGCAACCACAGGAGGTCAAATGAGGCAATCAACAACATGATTTGTGCTCCATGTCTTATACTTGATGTTAAGATGGAACTGCTGCAAGTAGTTGGACCAATTTTGATGGAAGTCGTTCTGCAACTTCCCCTGCATCTGTATGAATTGCAGAGGCTTGTGATCAGTGTGGATGATTGTCTTCTTTACTAGAATGTAATGTTTCCATTGATGACAAGCTTATACAATGGAATGCATTTCCTTTTCATATGTGGGGTATTTTAAGACAATATCTGAGATTGTCTCTCTATGGTATGCTACCAAATGATCGTGTTGAGTGAGAATTGCGCCTACAACATAGTCAAATCCATCATTATCAATCTTGAATGATTGTTGCAGATCGGGTAAGGAGAGTACTAGAGCCGAGAAAAAGTGATGCTTCATATCATCAAATGCTCGTTGTTGTTCCTTCCCCCATGTGAAATTTTCCCTTCCACCTCCCTTGGTCACTTAGCTAAGGGCCCATGCAATATGGGAGAATCCGAAAACGAACTGTTGGTAGAAGTTGTCCAGTCCCAAAAAGCTCCAAAGCTCAGTTAGTGTGGTTGGGGCTGGCCAGTCATAGATGAATTGGATCTTATGTGGATCAACATGTACCCCATGCTTATCAACAATGTATCCCAAGTTTTGGACCCTGTTCATTCCAAAGGAACATTTTTCCAAGTTGGCATATATCTTGTGTTGCTGTAGAGTGCTCAAAACTTGTTGAATATGTTGCATGTGCTCCTCCTAATTTCCGATGAAGATGAGGATGTCATCTAAATATACCACCACAAAATAGTTGGTGAAGGGTCTCAATACATCATCCACCAACCTCATGAAAGTGGTTGGTGCATTTGTTAACCCAAAGGGAATGACCAACCATTCGAAGAGACCTTCTTTAGATTTGAAATTTGTCTTCCATACATCAATTGGTTCGATGGGAACCTAGTGGTAGCCATACTTTAGGTAAATATTGATGAAAAAAATTCCCCCCTTGAGTTTCTCAAGAAGGTCATCAATTTGGGGAATTGGATACCAGTTCCTAACTGTGATTTTGTTTAATGCTCTGTAATCAATGCAGAGTTTCCATGTCCCATATTTATTTTGCACCAGTATAATTGGGCTTTTGCAAGTGGAGGAGTTGGGTCTGATGTGTCCCTTTTGAAGAAACTCTTGGATATGAATCTTGATTTCATCATTTTCCATCAGTGAGCGATGATATATTGGTCCATTAGGTAGAGGTGCATTGAGGGTTAGGTCAATTGGATGGTTGACTTGGAAGTGCGATGGTGCCCCAGTGGGTGAGGAGAGAATGTCTCTTTACTCTTCCATGATCCTTTCCACTTGATTATGCTACAAAGAGAGGCTCTATAAAGAGTCCACGAATGTGGCAAAAACCTTCTTCTTACTGTGAGCATGGATCACAAATAAGATGAACTTTCCGTTCTGTGAAATGAACTTACTGCATTTCTTAGCAGAGCTTAAAGAAATAGTGGTAGGAGACGCTACCTCTAGTATCCAATACAATTGTCTACCCAAAGTAACAATAACATTGTCAAGTCTAAGCCCAAAGGGGTTGGATCCAATGGTGGAAGCCGAGGAGTTTTTCATCATTGGGAAAGGTTCAATTCTTGTGAGGGATTTACGTGGAGCCATGGGGACACCTTGAGGTAGTGGTCGAACATGTGGTTGCACCCAGAGATATCATATTAAATGGTATCGTGATCTGTGCACACATAACTAGATCAAATACCACCCCCATGTCCTTCAAATTTTAAGAGCCCACACGGGTGTAGACGGATTGGCAAGTGTTGTGTAAATGGAAGGAAATTTGTAAAACGAGGTCTCATGTTCAATTCTCACCCAGATTTACTTATGCATCATTCTTTCGGGCTGGGTGGTTGCACCTGGGTTTATAGTGTTAGCCTATGGGGATTGACCCCGTGTCACGCGAGTACAAGAACTGCCCATTTCCAATTCCCCCAGGAAAAAAAAACAAAAAAACATTGTGGGGTCTAGACTCATACACAACATGTTGCCTCGACAAATATGTTTTTCCTAAAAGAACATAAAAAACTTCAAGGGGAGAAATATCACATGATACCTCATCTTTGAAAGGATTTATTCCATAGGGAAGACAACATTGTTAATTGACACAAAGATCTCTTCCTTGGTGAAGCCAACCGATGGTGTAGGGTTGTGGGTGTGTTGTCATTGGCAGGTCCAACCACTTGACAACTTATGATAATATCAGGTTCTTCTGACTGCTGATATTGACAATGAAATGAAGCRGAGTCCCCTTTACCCAAATMTATGAGTGAAAGAGGTGTTCCCCTTCSTTTGGTTCTTMTGTTTCTCTTGGATGGACTTGGGTGGTAGTGACAGTGGCACTGGGTTCAAAATCAATAATMTGCTTCCCTCCTTCTGTATTTGATTCAGAGTGAGAATAGACCTCTGAATAAGAATATTTTAGCTTGGCCATGAGTGAATACTTGGAGCGACATTATTTGGTGTTGTGGCAAGGGATTTTATGGTATTAACACCATTTTCCCATGTCCTTCTTCGATTTATCATTACGCTTATTGTGTTGCGTCTTGGACTGGTTGTTCGAAGAGTGGCCATCTTTTCTATGTCCCTTGTTCTGTGGGTTGGGGTCTCATTTTCCCTCTTTCGACTGTAAGTTGTTTGAAGATCCAAACTCTTTCCACTTCTTCTTAAATTTCTGGTTGATCTTGACAACATATCTAGAATTTGTACCCAATGATGCAATTTACAGAAAATCCATTTATGTTTGAATTTATCTATGCAAATAGCCACGGTATTTGAGTACCAGATGTCACTCAGAGTCTTTGATACCCTATTTTGTGTCCAGGGTATGGAAAGTATTGGTGAAATCTGGTATTGTCTGGTCCTTTTCCTGACACACGGTGGTCCATCATGTGCACTAGTCCTCGTAGATTCCAATAGTGTAGTACTATTCTTTAATGGCATCCCTGAAGGAATCCCATGTGGGGGTGACCAAAAATATTTTAGATTCCTCTATGGCCCTTTTCTCAAAGTAAGTATCCCACCAATCCTTAACATGGGGGAGAACCTTGAGGAGTGCAAAAGTAATATTTTTCCTATCAAAAAAATTGTCGACCAAAAAATACCCTTCGATCAGATTCAACCATTTATCTACAACATCCTCATCTATCAGTCCTTCAAATAATGGAATATAAAAATTTACATGTACCTTAAAGGGGGTTTCATGGATTCTTGATGAAGATGCTTTTCCTATGGGCAACCACCCAAGGATTTGTGCAAATTTGTCAATCATTTTATTCCTTTATCGTGCAAGGGATTAATTAAGAAACATTTTAAGAGGATATCCTTCTCCATCATCTTTCTTTTCTTCCCCCATGGGTTGTTGTCGTTCTTAGTGAGACCGATATTACAAAGGCTCAACTAGTTTGAGTCCTAACTTCCTATACCCAAATCTTGTCGGGGACATGCATGAAGAAAAATAAATGAAGAGCAGACTGCTCTGATACCACTGAACTGGATTTATGAGTGGAATGAACTGACTAATAGACTGAATATAGTAACAAAAAGATACAAAGAACAAAAATGGATATCCATTCAATAATAACTTCTAATGTAGAAATGAAATAGGATGAAACTGTAAAACCGCAGAATTGAAAAAAAAATTGCTCGTATGGTGGTATCTATCTCTGAGAAGAGATGTGGATTCTACGCGCATACGTTTGAGAAAAATAATTAAAATCAGGTTCCAGAGGCCTTTTTAACATTACTCATGAATTCCAAAACCCTAGACATCGAAAAACCTAACCCTAGGAGATGAAACACCAAAAGTTATGTGGGCCCTGCTGGGTAAGTTGGTACCTCAACTTCCCAGGGTCATAAATTTTGCATATGACCTCCAGTGTAGGCACATGATAGCTTGTTGGAAAGATATTTTTGAGAATAAAACATTATTCCTTTAAAATCTGACTCCATCTATAGTTTGACTGTTGCAAGCCAAAAAAATACTGTTTAGGGACCCAAAATGGCCCTGGAAGTACATAAAGATGTGCTGACATAAAAAATTCCAAAATAAGGGAGTTGGATTAGGTGGGAGGCCACCAGTATCCACATGGAATATGTGTAGGGATTCAGACATCCCCAGAAGTGTAGAACCCACAATTACAAAGAAGTACAAAAGAACATGTTGAACTAAAAACTGTCAAGAGGAGCCAGTTGAAATAGGTGGGTTGCCATGAATATCCACTTGGATCAGTTATTGATGATGATTATATTTTAGTGGGATCAATCAAATCCTTTGGATATCATTGAGGTTCCTGATCGCAAAAAAACATCATTTTGTCCCTCAAAATGGCCCCGGAAGTTCAGGAACTGAACAAATGCTAAAATAGTAAGTTACCAAAAAATTGTTTTGAGCCAGTTGGACAAGGTGGGTGGCCGCTCAGATCCTCCTCGATAAATCATCCCCCATTAGGAAGMAATTTTCTCCATTGCGTTGAGTTCCCCTATCAGGTGAGGAAATTTCTGCTGAATTTGGCTCTAGGTGAGCTAGTTGCCTTGGTGCGRGAGTTTCTCTGCTTTGACAAACTGATAAAGTTGGATCAAGTGCYCTTGACTTGTGTGTACATGATATGATCAATGGATTCATGTTCCATGCAGTCAGGTTTGAACGTTGTTTGTGTCAACTGGTGTGCTATATCTAAGGTGTCCAATAATGGTGGAAAATAAAGCTGAAGGAGGTCCACATTGAATATTGGGCGCAAGCCAAGGAATGGGAGAAGKTTGAGCTCAAAATCATTATTATCCACAACCTTGGTGATGGTGTAGGGTCTGTTAGTCTCTAACTTTGTTCTTGATTTATTGATATTCTCTAATCCTGAGTCCTCCCATCTTATACCTCATTTCTTGATTTTTAGACTTTTATCCTTGGTTTGAGATTTTTATGTTTTGCATTGTTTGCATTTTGAAATAATTTTCTTAAGTTTTGAAGGTTCGGGACATGGATTAATGAGATTTGTCACATAAATTTCTTATTTGAATTTAGAAAATTCAAATTTTTCCATGTCATGAATGGCACTACATGAATAGTGTTATTCCTGCAACTCTAAGGTAATTATGTTTTGACATGCACCAACCATCCAAATCTCATCATGATTGCACAAATCGTGGATAAAGGACCTGCATGTGCTCCACGATATGGCTTGAATCGATGATACCTTTTTAACCGTTATAAGAATGAGATCCTGTTGTATTTGCAAGGACCTACATCAAATCAATCCTTTTTCCTGATATTATTAAATGATACCATCATGTGTTATTCTAATTTGTTGGATGATGTGTGCAAATATCTATTTAAGTAAATTGTTATGTAATAACAACTACAGGTTTAAAAAATTCTCATTTTCAAACAACGCAGAATTTTACAGGACTGTATCAGTGACATGGCGCCGAAGAAAAGTGGACAAATTATTAGGTTGGAACCAGAGGGCACTGAACTGCTTGAAGCTTACCCACAAATGTCACAGAGGTTTAAGGATGTTGGCTAGTTCGAGTTTTTCACCACTTTCCAAGGACATGATGAACAYGTGTYCATGATATTCGCACAAAACTTCRATGGTTTCGAGGTTGTGATTGGAAAGTTGTTGATGATGGTGATGGACCACTCCATTTCCAAAGCTTGCAAATTTTCAATTGGGGGAGACCGGTGGTGGAAAAAGGAGCACGTGGTAATGGAATTCGTGAACCAATTTYTGTTACCAGATAAATAGAACCCATATTGGAAGAAAGGAGTTCCCCACAGCTRGATTAGACAGGAGTGACATACCGCTCTGATCATAATTCACAGATATATTACATGCGAGGGTAGGTTATCRCTAGTTTACATCTACTATATCAGGTTATTAATGGACAACAATGGAGATTACCCACTAAATTTACCTTATTTTCTACTCAAAAGTCTATCGAAGATGTCCAAAAGGGTATAGTCTCACCTTTCCATAGCTAAAGGTAGCCTGTTCCATCAAGTTTTAATAAAGACACTAGTTGTTTCTTCTTTGAGTGAAGTATAGAGACCCCGGGATTGGTTAATCCAGTATCTAAATAATGATCCACAACCAATAAAACCTAAAAAGGATAAAGGGAAAAATGTAGCTACACAGAAACAAAGTATCATGGTTGATGAATTCCCAGTCAAAGAAGAAATATATGCAACTAGGGTGACAAGGAGCAGAAAAAGAAAGAAGCAGACTCATCAAATCCCTGTTGATACCCCTATAGATCAAAGTCAGGAAGAATCCACCACCAGCAGAGGTAAGAGATAAAAACCTGATGCAAATATTGAATTGTTTCCTGATACAGACATAAAAATGGAAGAAGATATAGATGAATATTACAATGTAGTCTCAATTAAACCCATAGTCAAACATTAATAGAAATCAACCAGTAAGAAAGGTGCCACACGCAAAAAAGAGGGGAAGAAATCAACACCTATGTCTAAATACCCTAGGAGAAATTTCACTAGGGTTTTCAACAAATATAGGTTAAAATCTAAAGCTATGTTTGACCCATCTATCAAAAAAAGAAAATATTATAGTCATAGAAGACAATTCAAAGGACTCTAAAACAAGTGTCAAAGAATAGGCAGAAAAACTTCCATTGCACGGGAAAGCAAAAGAAAATAAAAACTCGGGGAAAACAACAGAAAAAGGCAAACAAGTTGCTCAACATTATACATGACCTATAACAAGAGCAACCACCATATTATCAAGAGATGAAGCACTTTTCAAAGGCACATATAGAATTTTTGAAAACAAAGATTATCATCCTGTAGATTCAAACCAGATACTAGATATTCCAGAAGCCATGGAATCAAATAGTTCTGATTATGATCATAGCTCAGGACTAGATTCTAGATACCAAATTAAACCAAGAGAACCTAAGGTTGCTATAGACCTAAACAAGCCTGCACTTGCAAAAGAATTTCAGAATTCAAAGTCAAGGTGGGAAGTGATAAATAGAATATCAAAGAACTCCAAAGAATGGTGAAATAGTTAAAGAAGGAAAAGGCTAAAGTAGAGAAATGGAGCACCAAACAACAGGAAAAGATACAGGGTTTCAAGAAGAAGAGAAAGGATAAAAAAGCATTTCTCAAAGAGCTACGCAAGTATAAATTCAAACTATATTGGCACAACATTGTGATCAAAACCAAGCTGAAATAGAGGATTACTAAAGACAACACTATTATTATATCACGATAGCCCTATGAAGGTCTTTTTACACAGTTTTGGAAGTTTTTGATATTTTCCCAAGGAATAAAAGATGATCTACTTGTTTTTGACTTATGAAGTTGGATAATTCGAATGTATAACTAAGTCAAAACCAATTCCAAATTTTGTGGGATCTGATATGTTGTTGTAAAATCATTTTGGACTAAGCTGTTGAGATGATTTCAATTTTGGCAATGTAAATGCTCATTTTGAGATGATTTTCCTAGAAGATAGATACTGATCAGGTCCTATTATTAACATAACACTAAAAAGTAGGATATGTAGTCATATTTTGTACAGTTTAAGTAGACAGATGAAAGACTATGTGTTGGTTGAAAAGTTGGATATTTAGGGACCTATTTTGAAACTCCTTGTAAGACATTTTTATTCCATGTGGACACTTAATGGCAAAGGCATATTGATGGTCAGACTTTCTCTTCTTTCATGTTCTTTTTCTCTTCTTGTTTGAGATCATTTTTCAATTGAAATGCATTGTTTTTCTTGGTCTTAATTGATACAATGAATAATTTCTTGTTATTATTATTATCAAGATTTAATTTACAAGCTAATGTTCTTGTTTCTTAATTATATTTTGAGATAAGAATTCTATGTGAGGTTAACAAATTGAATACCTCATATTATGTTTCCTTATTTGTCTGATTTATCTATGTGGCTACCCTTTAACCATTCAATGGGATATCTCTTTCCCTTGTTTAGAAATTCTTGTTTACCTTGAAACCTTGAACTAGTTTTTAACCACCCTTTTAAAAAACCAAATC
>JASDQU010501856.1:4394-15189 GCA_032191745.1 Picea mariana
CTTCGTGCATCCCTGTGATTCCAGAGTGTGAGTCTATTCCATGTTGCCAAATTGAGAAAACATAAGTGTCTCGTCCCTGCTAAGCCTGGTTATACTGTTGCACCAGTCTGGAGCTGCCCTGGGGTGTTCGTGTTTGCATTCCCGTGGATTGTGGTGGAAGTGTAGTGTTTGATCCTGTGTGTCTTGTTGTCGAGTTTGTACAACACTCTCTCTAGGTGAGAGAGGGGGTTGAATATTGGAAGAACAGGTTGTTGGACCTGTGAGCGACTCCCTCCAGGTGAGAGAGTGCGCAGAGGAAGGAGAGAACTCCTTGGAGGAACCTTGTAGCTGCCATAGAGCCCGGAGACTTCCAGTCCGGTCTGTTCCTGTAACCCAAGGCAAGAGAGATTAGCAGTTGAAGGACTGTCTAGGTGACAGAGAAGGTGTATACTCTTGGGGTGGAACAGGCATGTGGGGAATTAGGGTCCATGGGCAGTGAACATGGGAGGTTCCTTGGAGAGAATCCCTTCCTTGTGGTTGTGTGTTGTTTTCCCTATAACCTCAGCCTAGCCTAGGATTACTTGTCTTGGGGTGGAGCTTAGTCCCGGCTCAGGGGTGACCCACTGCTGAGCTGATGAGCAGTGTGGTCTAAGGCTGGGAGGTTCGTGGGAGGCCTGCAATTGGTTGGTGGATTCTACCACTGTTAAAAGATAAGTATATGATTATGTTTTAATCATGTTTTGCATGACTCTACTACTTATGTTATCATGATTTCCACTGTATATATGAATTAGTAGGAAATGCTATTGATTGTTAATTATGGTAGTAACTCATATGAATACTCTGTGTAGAATGTGCTTATTTGTTTAAATGCATGGGATTTATAATACCTGTATGAGTTATGTACAAAGTGGTGTTATAGTCTTATTTTAATGGCGTTTACCTTGGTAGCCAGAAAAGGGGATCTACACACCCGTTCCCCAAAAATATAGAATATAAACCTAATCATAATCTGATTTGATCCAACACTCCAAAGGGTGCACTCCAATTTCACATATTTTCACCTCTAACGATCATTTGAACTCGGTTATACTGCAATCTCATGATGTCTAGGCCTCCAAATGGTGCATTGGAATCTCACTCTATATCCACCTCCAAATGTGTTCTAAATGGTTGTCGGTGGCCTCCCACCTATTCCAACAAGCTCATTTTGGTAGTTTTCCAGTTCGATAGTTTTTTCCTAGTTTTTGGGTCCTTGACTTCTGGGGCCGTTTTAAAGCCCTAAACAATGTTTTTAGGGCTCGCCACATTGAACATGTGTAGGGGTCACCACATGAAACGTGTGTATTCCTCAGATGTACCTTTCCAACGGGCTATCATGCACCTAAAATGAAGATTGTATGCAAAAGTTACAACCACGGGAATTCGATGTACTAACTTACCCAAATGGGGCCTACATTTCTTTTTGTGTTTCATCTCCTAGGGTTAGGTTTCTGAATGTGTAGGGTTTTTGAAATTCTTATTTATTGTAAAAATTCCTTGAGATCCTCATTATAATCATCTTTTGGAGAATGAGCCCAGCCGTCACATCTCTTCTTGTTTTTGCTGCATTTTACAGTTTCAACTTATTTCCTTATTGAATAGAAACTAGTTTTACTGTATATCTGTTACTTTGTGTTAAGAATATTTTGATAATAATCTGTATTTATTTCGTTCTTCTCATAAAAACTAGATCAGTGGTATCAAATCAGTTTTCTCCTTGTCGTTCTTAATGCATGTCTCCAACGAGGTCAGGGTACAAAGAATTGGGTCTTGAGCTTGTTTCTCTTGAGGAAAAAAGCTCTCGAACGCCTAAGCAACCTCTCATGGAAGGAGAAAAGAAAGACAAAGGGACAGGAGATCCCTTCAAAATTTTTATGAAGGAATCTCTCATGCAAAAGAGGAACGCGATGATGAATAGTTTTTCACAAATCGTTTAGCGACTACCAACAGGCGACACATCTTCCTTGGACGGAGGTGTTTCCCCCTTCAAGGTACAAATAAACTTCGATATTCCTATATTTGAAGGTCAGATAGACGCAGATGTTGTAGAAAAATGGTTGAATCTGCTAGAAGGGTATTTCTCTGTCCATAACTTCTCAAATAGAGAAAATATTACTTTTGCGCTCCTCAAAGTCATTCCCCATGTCAAATATTGGTGGTAAAATTTATGTGAGCATAAGGAAACATAKGAACCCTCATTATTCACAGTTGCGATCACCTAGGAGTCCTTYGGGGATGCTATTAAGGAAAAATACTACCCCATTGGAAGTTATGACAACCTGTATACAAAATGGATCACATTGCGACAGGAAAGAGACCAAGCAGTGCCCGAATTCACAAATATCTTCCATACCTTGTGCACCAAGATGGGTATCAAAAATTMTGAGTGGCATATGTTGCTTAAGTATCACAACGGTTTGCATAGATACATCCAGGCCGAAATGGAGTTTCTGGACATCTCATCCTTGGGCACGACCTACCGATATGTCATCAAAATCAAGTAGAATCTCAAACAAAAGACGTGAAAAACTGGGCCTGGGAACTCCTCACAACAAAAGACAGGAAAGGGCATCCCCCACCTGCAAAACAAAGAACAGAGAAAAGACATACCACCTCAAGACAACCAGTCTAGCTTGCAAGCAAAGAAGGACACCGAAAAGACAAAGAAAGATACTGGGAAGTGGTGTGACTTTCATAAGAGACCTTGGCATAACACTGTTGATTGCCGCTCAAAGCAGTTGTTGGAGGCTGAGGTGAAAGATTTTGAATTAGATGTGGGTTCCAACTCTGAGTCAGAACAATAAAGGGGGAGACATATCATTTATGCAAAACCCAGTGCTACCATTTCTACCACCAAGCTCCAACCCGGTGAACTAAACGAGCCATAGGAAGGCGAGTGCATTTTTCATTCAGGGATGTGGGTGAAGGGTACCCCGCTACAATTCATCATTGATAGCAGTAGCTAGAAGAACCTCATCTCAACAGAGTTTGTCAAGTGACTCTCCCTACCAACAACACTTCACCCGCATCCCTACACCATCGGATGGCTCCGCTAATGAAGCGACATTCACGTCAGCCAACAATGTCTCTTGTCATATGGCATCAAGCCATGCAAAGATGAGGTATTGTGTGATGTTTCCTCTCTTGAAGTTTGTAATGTTATTTTGGACCAACCATATTTATGGAAACTCCATGTTGTATATAAGTCTAGGCCTCCCAGTGTTATTATTACTTTGAACAAGTAATTGTACAAGATACCGAAGGCAGTCCCACCTAGTTCTATTTCCTTGATCTCTTCCAAGCAATGTAGCAAGGTCATCTCTCAAACAGGGATGTTTTTCTTCTTCATGATTCACTCTCATAATGAGTGAAAGAACACAGCCACATCTGAGGTCTTCGCGGTCGACCTCTCCACACAACAAAAGCAAGTGGATAAGGTCATGGAAGCATACTCGAATATCTTCTCAAACCTACTAGGGTACCGCTGCACTGTCAAGTCAAGCACCCAATTTATATGACCCTCGACGCACTGCTTCCTAATGGGCCAGTATACCACTGCTTTATGTTAGAGAATGAGGAGATCAAGTGGAAAATCCAAGAACTACTCCACAAGGGGCACATCAGTCCTAGATCATCACCTTGTCGAACCCCAATCATGATGGTACAGAAGAAAGATGGAACCTGGCAACTCTGCATTGATTATCGGACCTTGAATAAAATCATAGTCAGAAACCGGTACCCAATTCCCTGAATTGACGACCTCCTTGACCAGATCACGACAACTAAATACCTCAGTAAGATTGATTTGAAATATGGCTACCACTAGGTCCCGATAGAATAAACAGATGTATGGAAGACCACCTTCAATTCAAAGGAAGTTATTTTTGAATGGTTGGTCATGCTCTTTGTCTTGACAAATTCTCTAGCTACTTTCATGAGGATGATTGATAATATCCTGCAAACATTCACCAATAATTTTGTAGTGGTGTATCTGGATGTCATTCTCATTTACAACAAGACTTGGGTAGAACACTTGCAACATATTCAACACGTTCTGCACACCTTGCGGCAACACAAGCTATACGCCAACTTGGAAAAATGCTCCTTCGACATGGATAGGGTCCATTACCTGGGCTACATCATTGATCAACACAATGTACATGTGAATCCAGCCAATATATAAGTCATCTGTGACTGGCCAACCTCAACCACACTCATAGAGCTTTAGAGCTTCTTGGGACTTTCCAATTTCTACCATAGGTTCATGCTGGGATTGTCCCATATTTCATGGGCCCTCAGCCAAGTAACTAGGGGTGGTGGTAAGGACAAATTTGTGTGGGGTCGGTCCCAACAACAAGTGTTTGATGATTTGAAACAACACTTGTTCTCATCCCTAGTACTTTCACTACTGGATATGAAACAACCCTTTGAGATCAAGACATATTCTTTAGACTATGTTGTGGGCATCATTCTCACTCAACACGAACACCCCATGGCCTATCATAGTGAGACACTATCAGATGTTGTCCGTAATTACCCTACTTACGACAAAGAAATGTACTCCATTGTGAAATACTATCGTGAATGGAGACTTTACATTCTTGGGAAGGAGACATCCATCCACACTCATCATAAGCCACTGCAGTTCATGCAGACACAAGGAAAATTGCAGAATCACTGCCATCAGAAGTTGTCCACATGCTTGCAACAATTCCACCTCAACATTATGTATAAAATAGGAAGAACCAACCACGTCGTTGATTGCCTCAACAGACCACAATTTGTGACACTCACCACGATGCTAGACTCTTGCGTCCATGAGACCTTTGGATGGCCCCAAATCTATGAGATAGACCTAGACTTCACCACCACCTACCAAATGTTGGATGCAAACACAATTGTCGCTAATTTCCATATTGAGGATGGGATGTTGTTTCGTCTGGGACATATCTACATTCCATCAAGTGAGTGAGAAAAGATGACCTAGGAATCCCACTACAGTTGGGTGGAAGGACACTCTAGTGTCAAAAAGATAATGGAAATGATGCAGAAACATTTCTACTGGATGAAACTTCAATAGAAGGTCAACAAGTTTATGACGTTCTACATTTCTTGTGCTATTTCCAAACTAAACATTAAGAAACAGGTCTTGTACACCCCTTTTCCTACTCCTGACAGGTCATCAAAATCCATCGCCATAGACTACATATCGAGCCTCTCGTCCACCAAGCAGGGAAATGACTGTGTTTTTGTGGTTGCTGGTCGCTTTTCTAAGATGGCGATTATGGCCACTTACAAGAAGAGCATCATAGTAGAGGCCAGTGCCAATCTCTTCTTTCAACGAGTTTGGGTAAATTTCAGAATCCAACAAACAATTGTCTCTAATCGGGATAATAAATTTCTCATCACATTATGGTCGAGCCTCTGGTCACTGCTGGACACCAAGTTCAATAAATCCATAGCCTTCCACCCTAGAAAGAAGTTCAAAATGAGGTCATAAATCGAATGATCGTTCATATCTTGCACATGTATAATTCCAAGCACCCTCTCACATGGTATGAGAGTCTTCCTTGTGTCCAACATAGCTACAAACGAGCCCTGCATAGCTCAACTAGCCACAACCCCTTTCAAGTGGGGTTGTGATTCCAATTATTGGGTCCCATAGATGTTTCACTAATGCTTGCAATCACCTAAGTCAACTCATCTCTTGCTCCAATTGAAGCTAAAAAATCCACTGGTTCATTGAGAGGATCCAACACATCTGCCAATAGGTTCAGGATATCGTACAAAATTCCAATGACAAGTACAAGCAACACCATGATCAACACCGAGTGCCACATAAGTTTCAGGTGGGCGAAAAAGTTTGGTTGCATTTGTAGAAAGAATGCCTTACCAGACCCCATCGGAAGCTTCTACCACTCTATTATGGGTCGTACACCATCACCAAGGTTGTGGGTGATAATTATTTTGAGCTCAACATTCCTCCTTTCCCTGACCTGCACCTAGTGTTCAACATAGATCTCCTTCGACCCTATTTCCCACCATTATTGGACACCATAGAGATAGTAGAACAAATGAAACCAACAGAGCTCAACCCCGACTACATACAACAAGAATCCATTGATCAGATTGTAGAAAAATAGGTCAAGGGAACTCACCAACAAAGGATCTAGCTTTATCAAGTTGCCAAAGTAGGGAAACTCCTCCACCAAGGCAAGTGGCTCATTAGGGGCCAAATTCAACAAAAATTTCCTCATATAATGGGGGAAATAAATGCCATGGAGACCATTTCTTCCTAAGGGGGTAGGATTGATCCAGATGGATTTCGGTGGCCTCCCACCTATTCCAACTGGCTCATTTTGGCAGTTTTCCAGTTCGACAATTTTTCCTAGTTTTCGAGTCCCTGACTTCTAGGGCCATTTTGAGGCCCTAAATAACATTTTTAGGGCTCGCCACAGTCATTATTTATAGATATCACCACAAGCATCGTGTGCCTAAAATAAAAATCGTATGCAAAAGTTACGACCCCGAAAAGTTGATGTACTAACTTACCCAAACATGGTCCACATGGCTTTTGGTGCTTCATCTCCCAGGGTTAGGTTTTTGGATGTCTAGGGTTTTTGACATTCCTGTTGATTGTAAACTAGCCCTGAGAGCCTCATTGTAATCATATTCTGGTGAATGAGCGCATTCGTCACATCTCTTCTTAGAGATAAGCCACCACCATTCTAGCAAGCTTATTTCCGCTGCATTTTACAGTTTCAACTTATTTCCTTATTGAATAGAAACTAGTTGTACTATCTATCTGTTATTTTGTGTTAAGAATATTTTGATAATAATTTGTATTCATTTCATTCTTCTCATAAAATCCGGATCAAAATGGTCCTTTCAATTTGGTTTCACTACAATCTCATAATCTATAAGCCTCCAAACGGTCATATTGTCCATTTTAGTAGGTTCCATTCCTCCAAATATCTTGTCACCAGATCCAGAGTTTGACGTAGACCATGACCTAGACCACCACATAGAGATAAATCTAGATTTAGACATTGACCTAGAGCTTGATGTAGACAATGACATATATCCCCCTAGCTCCATCTAAGTGTAGGAATAACTTGCACTCAATCCTTAACCCCATATTCACTCGAGCCCTGAGCGCACTATGCATATACCTTGTGTATAGCCCTTGCACCCACATCACCCACATATTGGTTCTCTAACCATTTATTTATCCTTGAAAACACTTTCAATCCTAACCCCTCAGGCCTTAGTTATCCCCATACCCCTATACAGTTTTGTTCATAAAAAAATTTGGTGGATATTAAATGCTATATATGTTGCATTAAGAGTATGCATACACTCCTATGACTTGATTGAGTTGGTCGTTTATACTTAGTAGGAAAACGTGCATGTTCCTAGAACATGCACTTTCTTTAGTGCGCATGCATTCTAGGAATGTGTGCGCATTCCTCCTGGGCATTTTTTGGTGCCAAGAACACCCCACCTCATCCATCTCATGGTTGAGAAAAAACATGACAGTTTCAGACAAAAGCATCCTGCACATATAGGTTTTACTTTTTTAGTGTTCTTGTTAGATTCATAAAGAATTTTGTGTTATTACCAGACCATTGCATGAAAATTTGGAAGACAACTTTGTCAAGTGCAATTGGAATTGTTGTTGTTTGTATCTAATTGTGTCTTCTTGGAATTGGAAGACAATTTTTTCCAAGTGCAATTGGAATTGTTGTTTGTATCTTCTTGTATCTTTTTGGAATTGGAAGACAAATTTGTCAAAGTGTGATTGGAATTGTTGTTTGTATCTTCTTGTTTCTTCTTAGATTTGGAAGGAAAATTTGTCGAAGTGAAATTGGAATTATTTTTTGTATCTTCTTGTGTCTTCTTGGAATTGGAAGACAAATTTGCCCAAGTGAAATTGGAATTGGAATTATTAGATGTGTCTTCTTTTGCAATACAAAAACAAATTTTTCCACTTGGTTGTTCCTTATTACATAATACAAAGACAAATTTGTGGTGGGTTTTTGGAAGCCAATTCTTATCTTTAAACATGGGGAACCACCAGATTCAAGAAATAAAGTCCTCTAGAAAAAATAAACCGATCGAAAAGGTAAAGAAGAAAGAGAAAAAACAAAGTTATGTATGTCAAAGCATAGACTTTCACATTAGGGAAATCTAATTTCTAGTGGAATAGATGGCGCTATTGTTTCTCCTCCATCATGAGAAGAAAAACACAAGAGTTCATTAGAGAGAAATCCAAACAATATCTCATCAAGAAAACCTTTTGTGGATGACCATATAATGGAGGATTTTCTTGGAGCTGATTATACAATGGATGAAATTACAGAAGCAACTGGTGTACAACATTTTGGTGAAGAAGGTCCTATGGTGAAATATCTTGTTGGACAGTCAAATGTTCTAGAAAATAGAAAATCCCATGTGCACTCTCCTCCCATAGTTGATCCATCTATGATTGAAGGGGAGAGAACTGCAACATTGCTAACTTCACAACATGGAGGTCAAGAGTCATAGGATAGGGGTTCATCGTCCCTACCTTGATTGAGCATTGCGCGACAAAGAACTCCTAAACAAATTCAGGTTGATGAAAGTGTTCTAACATCACTTGAATGTAAGTTACCTAACTGTAATATTTGTTATCACTCTTATAAATCACTCAAGAATATTTTGAACCAAAATCCTATGTTGCTAAATGTCAATTATTTTTATCTTTGTTAAAATCTAGAAGTTTGACTATTGTTAGGAGAATTTCAGGCATTAAAACAATCAAAAGTGTAGAAATGAGTCAACATATAGTACGAAACCTTGTATATTATTTTCAAATAATTGGTAAGAAGTCTCGTTCTAAAGACCGCAATGTAGGCCAACGTGTCTTGTCCTAGTCAATTGTTAGCAAGATTACAAGAAAACATCGTTTTCTACAAGAAACCTCTCACCTCTTGAAATGCAATTTCAAAACCCTTAGAAAGTATTCTCATAGATTAAATAGCCTCAACACAGGTGCCCCAATAGATTTATGGGCCTTCACTGAAAGGCTACCTCATTCTGACATGAAGTTAATTGAAGCAGTTAAGGGACTAGTTCAGGATTTCTGACATGATAACACAAGGCCCTCTTCCAATCAAAAAGATGTACTAAAATTGAGAAGGGGATATAGGGACCATGAACCCCATATTAAACACTATATTGACATTACACATACATAATTGTATGAGAGATTAAAAACAATACATAGTGCACTTAACTTAGGCCAAATATATTTCCATAAATGTAATCCTCAGTATGTTAGAATAAACACAATTTGTAACACGTGTTCTTGTAGATATCACATTGAGTATGGTTATTATTATGAAACACACACGCACACACACAGACACACACATATATTCATATTTTTCACAACACCCTTTCACGGGAATGCCCAATTACATTGTCTTTGTCGTCATCTAGAGACATATTCACAACATATTGTGTACAAGGCCAGAGGGTTTTACATTTGATCAAAATGCATGCTTAGATGGGACATACCCAAGGTGCGGTTGAATGAAATTACTAAGAAAGTGAATCCATGTAAGCGATGAGTATGGATTGGGGAGGAAGGAGGTTTCATTGCAAAGCTTTAAATTTGTGGCATATGATATTGATGGAGGACAAGAGAGAAAAAAATACACAATTGGTTACTTCCCAAGTATGAGGTTGTGACTTCATGAAGGAGTTCGTCGAAAATACATGACATTGTGTTTAGCATGTCCATTTGCCTCAATGGTAGGATGAGCATTTTAGAATATGCAGGGATACATTTCTTGTTGGTATTGTGTTATCAGTGGTTTATTTTACTGAGAACTACACCCTTCAACCACAAAATGAGATTCAAAGCCAATATTATCACTCAGAGAAGGTTAGCATAATGATACATATCACATACATGCATGGGCCAGGTAGTAATGAACAAAACAGAGTTATATTGAAAGAGTATCACTTCTACATAAGTGATGATTGGTGCCATGACTTAGCCTATGTACAACATTGTTTTCAGTTATTCTAAAATCACCTTAAGGAGAAGAACATACAGATGGATTAACATTGGATTTGGTTATATGGTTATGCATACTAGTTAAAAAATGCTCGTGTATTTCAATGGTTGTGTATGTTGCACAAAAAACTAAAGGTACCACACATTTGGAACTATTTTGAGTCTAAGAATGGGAAAAAGGAGCATGATGGAGCATGTGCATGCACAAAAATATTATTACATAGGAAAGAAATGAAGTTTACTACTAATTCCCTCATTCGAGATGAAAAATCCATTGTTGAATGGTGTTATTGAGTAATGGGAAAGGGAACAGGAACCCGTGAATACCAAACAGTAAATGACATGTACATAGATATTTTTGGGAGGTTGCCGATGTAGATCGATAACAATGGTATGAATGAAAAAAAAAACAGGGAAATCATGGATTCCATTTAGTTAGAACATCAGACAATGAAATAGTTGAAATATGGACGAGAAACTCTCTCACTTATGTGGTCCATGTAGTAGTAATGAATGGGATGATTGTAAATTGACAAATTGGGTTGATAGATGGGATCGTGTATCACTCCCCATTGGTCAATGTATAATTATTAAAGTATCCCAATTGAAGGAGGAACAATCAAGTATTTCAGTAGATTATGATCATGTCTCAGATCTTGTACTGCTAGGTTCGTTGAATCCTTCTATTAAATTTTGAATTACTAGAAT
>JASDQU010501856.1:38446-52897 GCA_032191745.1 Picea mariana
CTCGCGAGAAAAGTTGGCTCACAACACATTCTCCATATAAAATATGGAGACTCAGACAACAACAAGGCAATGGTACTGTTCTCCATCCTCAATTTTTTCCTTTACTTTCACATGCTCATATATCTTATTTATCTTACACAACTATTGCACTGTTCCATGTTGCAGCTACAATTGTTCGACACCTATTCAAATTTATTTTCCTCAATGGAACAACAATTGCATAAAGGGAAATTTCCAATTATGCTTTTCAAAAATATAACAAAGAAAATAGATGTTAAAGAAAGGATATTTCTCACAATCCAAGAAAAATTTGTAAAATAATTTCAAATAGACATAGTACAGGATCTCAAGAAACTAACTAGCTCAACAATTGGTGTACATATACATATACAATTCCATCCACACTTTGCACATAAAAATTGCCTTAAACAATTTTGTGCATCTTTTTTGTTGTACACATATATATTATATTGTTCAATATATTAACTACTATGCTCATGTGTGCAGGTTGAAGGTGTTTTGGTTGCAACAAATGCATACTCGACCCCCTTCGAGCCTGTATGTGACAAATGCAACTCTCCTGCTTCTGCCTCTGCTTCTAAAAATGATGACACAATTGATTTTCTATGATGCAGTAAAAAATTGCCTTATATATATAGATGTTTCGTCAATGCTTCCATTTGAACCCTCATCAACACAATTGTACATTGTAAATTAGACAATCTGTATTACAAGATGTGCTTCTTGGGTTGGCATAATTTCCATATGAAGTATACCTACAGAAAAAGGAAAACACTGTCTACATGTTACATGACTTTCACGTCCATAACAAATTTACATTAAATGAGGACACTGTCATACTCCATATCGGTTGAGCCAATATATATATATCATGCGTTGACAAGAAATGAAACAATTTGATTTGTATATGTCCATGCTACCCAATCAAGATATGAATATAGTTTTGCAATGCCATGACAAAGTGAACTAGAAGCGCATAAGATTGTTGAGTCTAGGAATGAGAAGCATGAGGAAAGACCTCATACAAAGTACCCAACTGTGAATAAATCAAGTCCATCCTTTGAGCTGACAAAATGCCTTTCTCCTCTAAATGGAACCATCAGAAATTTTCAATAATATTGCAAATTTGGCATTGCTCAAACTCCACTAAATTAAATGATGACACTCTTTTCCAGAACTAGTAATGTTAGAACATTGTCAGGTCAACGCGATCTTCGTTCATACTACTATTAGAAGCAAATTCTCATAGTGATATTGGTTCATAGTAATATAGTAATAAAAAAAATTCTTGGTGCCTATTTGGGGATTTGGTTATAGATGGGATACAATGCTCAATCTCCCTTGATTTTTTCCTGTTTTGTTTTTGGTAGACTTTTGTTCATGTGCTTTCATATTATAGTTCAAGGTTCTCATGGGCTCGGTTTTTGAATTACGGTTGGATGATAGATTCAGGATATTAGCAGTTTTTCTATGATATTAAAGAATATACAAGACCTTCCTTTCCTTTTAATGTACGATCTGTGAAGCAAATGTAATATGTAGTTCATTTTAGCACTTTTACTTGATTGATGAAATTACCAAAATTCTTCTTTAGAAATATTTTGAAATAAAAGGATATATGCTAGATGAAGTGGAATTAGACTATGATATCAACCAAACAAAATTAAAATTAAAATTCGTCATTGTTATACTTACGGTCAAATTGACAGTACAATAATTTTACTTGAACAACCCTCCATTGATTTTTCTGTAGCTTTTCGATGCTTCTGTTATGAAAACACATCCTGGAAAGTATAACTATGACTCACTTACTATATTCCTCGATTGAAGAGCCTATACAGTTGTCTAATGCACTTCATAGTCACTGTTAAGACCATAAATGGGGCTTTGTTAAGACCAATTGTCGCTTCTAAAAATTTCCCTCCCCTTTCTTTTTCCCTTTCTGGTTACTTAGTCATTTTTCGGAAAATATCTAAGTGTGCGAGTTGGTGGATTCACGCTTTCACATTTCCACTCATGCTTTTATATCATGAGTCTAACTAACCACTTCCTCATTCCATACTCATCCACTTTTTCTATCGCAGGTTCCCGACCAGGTGGGCTTAAGATTGTGCTTCCATTGTTCCACATCGTACAAACAACACCCAGAGTTCCTTGATATACAAATTGACAACCAAATTCCCCTTTCTTTTTCCCCTCTATTTTCCCTTTCTGGTTACTTAGTCATTTTTATGAAAATATCTCATGCTTTTATATCATGATTCCGACCGACTGATTCCCCATTCCATAGTTATCCACTTTTTTGATCACCGGTTCCTAGGCAGGTGCGCTTAACATTGAGTTTCCATTGTTCTGTGACCTTAAAACAAAACCTGGAGTTCCAATATATACAAATTGACCTCCAAACTCTTCCATCACGCCCTTTTCTGTCTTACACATTCTGCAGTGAAAATTTTGGAGACATACAATTTGACCGTCAGGCCCTCACATCTCCTGAGTATAACTTCTGACCCTATTTTGAAGCCCGACCAACCACTTTCCATACTTGGCCATTTATTGGAATCTCTTTTGCGGGTCGTCAGGTTGGTGGGTTCAGGTTGGCGGGTTCATGGAATCTCCAATCCTTAATCGCTCTTCGTCGTACCCGCCACCTTTGCACTTCTTTCTAAGTATGCAATTATTAATATTCAATGCTGACATGTCATCATGCAGGAATCACAAAGATTGTCATTAATGAGCGAAAGGGTCGAGGAGATATCCCATTAATATGCATTAAACCAATATTTGTGGAGGGTTATATTATCCCTTCAGCGTGTTCATTTCAAACATCATGGAATCTCTTTCGCACACCATCGGGTTGGAAGATTCACAAAATCTCCAATCTTTAATCGCTCTTCGCCATCCCCGCCACCTTTGCACTTTTTTATAAGTATGCAATTAGCAAGTTTTAATGGTAGCAATGCATTACGCAGGAACCCTAGATATTGTCATTAATCAGTGAAAGGCTTGAGGATATCTCCCATTGATACACATTAAACCAATATTTGTGGAGGGTTATATTATCCCTTTCGAGTGTTCATTTCAAACATCATTTGGAGAAAACAAACGTTCTCATCAACTTATGGTAGCAACTCGACAGTAGTTCTGTGGAGATACAGTAAACAACTTCCGGCATGATGAACATAATTTCCAGTGGTCCAGGGCATATTCTTACTACTCATCCCCTTCTTCCCAAAAGGAAGTAATTTGGATGTTTGGAATTGCTCATGCAAGTTGTGTCCCTGAAGTCTTTGATTGTAAGGAGATGGTCTCTTGGTGTGTCGAGAGATATATTTCAAGCCAAAGAATTATTCAATTGTGGGACCAGTCTCATGTTTCTTTGTCACCTCAAATCTTCAGCAAGATGTTGAAATTTCTCGAGCCAAGATTGACCTTCAGAGGAGAAGACTACAAGGAGTTCCTAAAAAATAATGATAATCAATTTTGTATGCATGTTCAAGAGCTTGTTGATGCCTTCTGCATGTTGTTCCACTAGATGAACAACATAGAATTAATCCATGTTGTTCCACTAGATTAACAACATAGAATTGTTCCATGTTGTTCCACTAGATGAAATCCTCTACCTGTATTTATGAAAAGTAATTTTAATGCTTTGGTGCAAAGAACTCAATCCAATGTCTATGAATAAATATTTATTATCCACTATTTTTCTTATAGATTTTGTATTAAAAAATTTTCTTGGAATCTTGGTTGGGGCTTCTTTGTTGGATTTAAAACCTCTTCTCATTTGTATGGTTTGATAGTTTCGTAATTCTTAAATATTGTATTGAGTCAAGTAATTTGATCAAATATTAAGCATGGAACAATTATGTGACAATGCATTGTGTCGATCACATGAGGCTTCTACAGAAACATAGATGAATTTCACACTGTTTCAAACCAACATTCAATTCCATTCGTAATGTAGATAGAACACAACAACACTAATTCATGACCCGAGATTTGGGGTACCACCCAAGAAGTTTCATTCTCATATCAACCTTACTGAGGGAACGATCTCTTATTTCCCTCTCTCTTCCTTGATTCCTTCACTCGAGAAGGAAACATACTATTGGTTTTCCATCCCTTGACCTCTATTTGAACACTTTTACCTTATTAATGAAATTACCAAAATTCTTCTTCCCAAATATTTTGAAAAAAAAAGATATATGCTAGCTGAAGTCAAATGGGGCTATGATGTCAACCACAAAATTAAAATTCAAGTTCGTTGTTGTTATACTTACTGTCAAGTTGATAGTACAATAAATTTATTTCAATAACCCTCCATTGATTTCTCTGTATCTTTTCTATGATTCTCTTATGCAAACACATCAAGGAATAGAGAAAGTGAGTCATAATTATACTTTCCAGGATGTGTTTGCATAAGAGAAGTATTGAAAAGCTACAGAAAAATTAATGGAGGGTTGTTCAAGTAAAATTATTGTACTATCAATTTGACCATAAGTATAAAAACGACGAATTTTAATTTTAATTTTGTGTGGTTGATATCATAGTCCATTTTGACTTCAGCTAACATATATCCTTTTATTTCAAAATATTTCTGAAGAAGAATTTTGGTAATTTCATTAATCAAGTAAAAGTTCTAAAATGAACTACATATTACATTTGCTTCATGGATCTTACATTAAAAGGAAAGGCAAGTCTTGTATATTTTTTAAGATCATATAAAAACCTTTAAGATCCTAAATCTATGATCCAACCATAATTCAAAAATTGGGCCCATGAGAACCTTGAACTACAATATGAAAGCACATGAACAAAAGTATGCCAAACACAAGACAGGGAAAAATCAGCGGAGATTGGGCATTTATCCCATCTATAACCAAATCCCCAAATGGGCACCAAGAAATTTTTCGATTACTATATTACTATGAACCAAGATCACTATGAACATTTGCTTCTGATAGTACTATGAACCAAGATCACATTGACCTAAAAATGTTCTAACATTACTAATTCTGGAAAAGAGTGTCAGCATTTAACTTAGTGGAGTTTGAACAATGCCAAATTTGCAATATTATTGAAAATGCCTGATGGTTCCATTCAAAGGAGCAAGCCATTTTGTCAGCTCAAAGGATGGACCTGATTTATTCAAAGTTGGGTACTTTGTATGAGGTCTTTCCTCATGATTCTCATTTTTGGAGTCAATAATCTTATGTGCTTCCAGTTCACTTTGTCATGGCACTGCCAAACTCTATTCATATCTTGATTGGGTATCATGGACATATATAGATCAAATTGTTTCGCTTCTTGTGAACAGATGATAAATTATTTTTTTTGGGCTCAACCGATATGCAGTATGACACTGTCCTCATTTAATTTAAATTTTCTATGGATGTGAAAGTCGTGTAACATGTAGACAGTGTTTTCGTTTTTCTATATGTATACTTCATATGGAAATTATGCCAACCTAGGAAGCACATATTGTAATACAGGTTGTCTAATTGTACAATGTACAATTGTGTTGATGAGGGTTCAGATGGAAGCGTTGAGGCAATGTCTATATATGTAAGGGCATTTTTTACTGCATCATAGAAAATCCATTGTGTCATCATTTATGGAAGCAGAGGTAGAAGCAGGAGAGTTTCATTTGGCTCATAAAGGCTTGAAGGGGGTCGAGTATGCATTTTTTGCAACCAAAACACCCTCAACTTGAACAGGTGAGCATAGTAGTTAATATATTAAACAATATAATATATGTGTACAACAAAAAAGCTGCAAAAAATTGTTTAAGGCATTTTTTATGTACAAAGTGTGGATGGAATTGTATATGTATACGTACACTATTTGTCAAGCTAATTAGTTTCTTGAGATCCTGTACTATGTCTATTTTCAATTCTGTTACAAATTTTGCATGGGTTGTGCGAAATATCCTTTCTTTAACATCTCTTTTCTTTGTTATATTTTTGAAGAGCATAATTGGAACTTTCCCTTTATGCAATTGTTGTTCCATGGAGGAAAATAAATTTGAATAGGTGTCGAACAATTGTAGCTGCAACATGGAACAATGTAATAGTTGTGTAAGATAACTAACATATATGAGCATGTGAAAGTAAAGGAAAAAATTGGGTATGGAGAACGGTACCATTTCCTTGTTGTTGTCTGAGTCTCCATATTTTATATGGAGAATGTGTTGCGAGCCAAATTTTCTCGTGAGTGTGACAACTGCACCAATGGTTCTGATTGGGTAGATGTTGTTTCTCTCTACAACTTGGATGATTGTTGTGTTCGCTACGAAATGATATTTTGAACAAACTGTCAAAACTTTTTCCACAATACTTGTTTCATTGAGTGATATAATCCGATCACAATTACCATGGTCATATACTATTTTTGGTAATATATTGAACACTTGTAGGAACCGTTACATGAACACTTGTCGAGTTCAGTGACTTCTCAAGCCTTTTATCCATAGTATATTGGGTGTTATAATTTTAGACCTAGTGACATTTTTTGAACATAAAAGTAATGTGAATGGAAATTTGTATCATTTTTTTTTTTGCATAAATGTACAAGTAGATGCACAATTTGGATGAAGTATGCAGGTCAGAGTTTTGTAACCATACCTCTTGGTCTATGTAGCTTGCACTATGTTGGGCATTTCACTTGTTCTTATTGATACTTCTTGTGAGCTGAAAATTGTGTGTTGTAGATGACATCAACATATTTATCATGGCACCGATTGATAATAACTTAGGATATTTGTTTTCTAAACATAGAAAGAGCATAATCTATGAATCTTTACCTTTGGCCTTGTCATTTTGTTGATGTTTGCGATGATTGACTACTCATGGCCATGTCACTCATCCAATGTCTTTTGATGCAAACGCGTGTACAATGAACATGACAAATACTAAATAAGCATATTCATTGTATATTGTTCATAATTGTTCTGGATGTCACATACAAGCTCGAAGGGGATAGAGTATGAAATAGGGTGTCAAGGGATACTTAGGAGATGTGCGGGCTCGACGGTCAAATTGTATATCTCAAAAATTTTGAGTGAAAAATGTGTAACACAGAATAGGGCATGATGGGGGAGTCTGACGGTCAATTTGTATATCACAAAACTTCGGGTGTTTTTTTTAGGTCACATAATAATAGAAACAAAATCTTGATCATGCCATCCCAGGACTCCGACTGTCAATTTGTATATCGTGGAACTCTGGGTGTTGTTTGTAGGACAAAGAACAATAGAAGCACAATTTTGAGCCCGCCAGCTTAGGAACCTGTGATTTAAAAAGTGGCTAAGTATGGAATGGGAAAGCAGTCAGACTTGTGACATAGAAGCATGAGTGGAAATGTGAACCTATGAGTCCACTAACCCATGCACCTAGAAATTTTTGGAAAAATGACTAAGTAATGTAACCAAAAAGGGAAAGTAGAGGGGAAAAAGAAAGGGGAATTCGTTTAAGTATAGAAGAGGGAAAAAAAGGGATAAAAAAGAGTGGGAAAATAGAAAAGGGAAGGGAAATTTTCGAAAGAGGGAAGTCTCAACAAAATCACATTGTTTCCAAATCATCATTTTCTAGTCAAATATTTTATCCACATACTTGTTTTGTGTGTTTGATTTACTATCACTATTGGTATACCTTTTCGAAGATTGTACTTTATCTTCCTTTGCTATGGAATATAAAACTTCATCCTCTTATCCAATTAGTCTGTGTCTTTCAATGTAGAAATACAAAAAATACAATGGATGTGAAGGTAAGTTGGTATGTATAAAGAAATGTAAAAAAATAAACACATTTCTATTTATTTCAATGTAGCAATACAAAAAATAAAGTTGACATGAAGATAAGTTATTATGTAGGAAGATATGTAGTATATACATATAATAAATTAGGTGCAAAGCTGTAGAATAAATATACAGACAATAATTGAAATACAAAACAATGGAATACAAAATAAGGGTAGAAGCATGCACCTTTGTATGTCTTCTTCTACAATTGTGGTTAAGAGTCCTTCGTCTTGTCTAGTTATTATGTTTGTTTCAATGTGGGAATGCACAAAATACAATGAACATGAATGTAAGTTGGTATGTAAGGGAAAAAAAAGTAATATCTACATACAGTAAATGAGAATCAAAGGAATAGATTAAACAATAGAGTTAGAAGCATGCACCTTTGTTTTTCTTGATCCATGGTTGTGGCTATATATAATGTTTTTTGGACAAAATCTATTACAAGCCAGAAAATATTAAGAAGTTGGATGATCCTAGCTGAATGATTTGGCTTTGTGAAATAAAGTATCCAGATATTCTTTAAGACATGGAAATATGATTTTGTAATATGATTGATGTATATTTCATAATTCAAGTACAAGACAAATTGTATCATGGTCAGACTAGTATGTGTCTAAGATAAAGGGGGTTTATTGTGAAATGGGCACATTTGACCATACATGGTCAATAAGTGTGTTTTGTGTATTCTTTATCTTATGCAAAATAAAGTGGATATTGTAATTGCATATGTATTTTTCCAATTATTTTGTTATGACACTATTTTGTAGCATGTCAACATTGAATTCTCCTATAATGATAATGGTTTTGTTCATATGTAAATGGTGTAATTCATTTGAAACAACATTCATTATGTTGGGAAATGTTGCATGCAGAGCGGCATAGAGATTCAATATTGCAATTGGCAATCCACGAAAAATTACTCTTGCTAGCACCATCTCAACATTTTTTCTTTGAAATGTGATGTAGGAGCATCGCCAGCAAGCACAAGTGGAGGACAACTGGATATAAACCAGTGCGCATTTTGAAGACATTTAAATTTTAAAACATGAACATTAATGTAATAGCTGGAAGGATGTAATTACTCTTAAATTTTTTGGGGATTGTAATGCAAATCTTGAACGTTGCTCTCATATGCCGGTTGTAGGCATTTAATGTAATAAATGTAAAGTAGATGTAGTCTTAAATTCGATAAGATAGATTAGAGTTGTAGGAGGGGAAACTCAAGAAAGCTCCCTCATATGTATTGTAAAAACAAACTGTAGAGAAAGAGAGAATAGGAGAGAAAAGAAGAACAAAGATTGTAGAAGTTGTTTGAGAAGATAGTTGTTTCTATAGAAACCATGTACATAAGCACTTGAATTAATATAAGAATGCTTTGATCCAATTTCATGGTGTTGTTATGGTTATTGTTTGTATCTATTGAATGGAATGTTTACATTTTTCTTATATGCCATGTTATGCATTTATTTAAATCCTTAATGTGTATGATTTCATGCTGAATGTATGAAGTCTGTGAGAGGGAGAGTATAAGTTCCAATTGCTTCTCTTCCTGAGAATTCCTACAAGGAGTGCAGTGAAAGTCCACAAGGAATGCATCGACGAGTTCTGAGTTTTACCTCAGAAAATCTCAGGAGAGATAGAGTTGTTCTTATACCAACATAAGTGAAAGTATAGCACAGAGCTGTGCAAGGTGTGCACAGGTTGAGAAAAATATTAGACTTTTCCAACCCAAGGGATAAGTTGAAGAGCTTATGTCGCAAGGAGTACATAGAGTTGGGAGATATCAGATAATCAAGGATTATCGTGGGGGCCACAAGGAGTGCGCACAAAAATTCCTTATAATCCTTGAGTTTGCAGTAAGAATCAAGCTCGGAAGGGATAGAGACTTGGAAATTCCATAGGAAAGATGAGGGTTGAAGTCACCTCGCAGAAATCAAGCTCAGGAGGAAAGACGATGAGTTATTTGGTGAGTCACTATTGAGAGCCTGAACGGACGTTGGAAATTATCGAAGGGTGAAACACCAATTTTCATGGACCATTAGATCCAGTAGATCCACAGAGAGGGTAAGACCAAGTGTTTTTCAATGCTCGCAAGCTCAGGAGAGATAGAAACCATTAGATCCAGAGGAGCATGAGCCATTGATTGGGCGCTATGAAATATCAACAATTCGGGAGTCGGGAGAGTGGAGGAACTTTCTACCCAGAAGTTGTGAGTCGCGAAATCCTGACTTCATGAGAAAAAGGATCTGGACCATCAGATCGTGGGGGAAATTAGGACCGTCGATCTGACATAAGAAGTCATCGCGGTTTCACATTTTGAGAGAAGGGGAGAGGGTCACTTCATAAAACCATGACACGTGAAGTCCTGATGCACTCGAAGGTTGGGCCCAAGTTCAAAGTTGAGGGTCACATTAGTGAAGAAATTAAGGGAGGAGCTAGGGACCGTTAGCCCATTTCGGGGTTTCTGGAATCATAGGAGTCGGGGTGCCTCGCAACGAAAGTCCCAAAATCATGAAATGTGACGTGCCTTTGGGGTTAATTCTGTGATCATGTGGAGTGGAGGATGAGGCCTAGTGCATGTTCACGCGAGTGGATCATATAAAAGGAGACATGTGGTTATATGTGTGAAGGGTTCCAAAGGGGAAAAAAGGAGCCATTTCGGCTTGGGAATTAGAAGATCCAAAGATCAGGAGGTCAGTAAACCCTACTGAGGTGGGGGTCTGCGTCAGGTGGTATCAGGGCATATACAACTTTTTTTTTTTCTGTAGAGGGAAGACAGAGGACAGTTGTGATTTGAATTTTGTGTGGACAAATTGAAACAATGTCGCTGAGGAGATGTCAAGAGAGACCTATGTCGGATCCAGTCATGGAAAGGGAGATGAGAGAACTTCGTGCCTGATTGGATGCCATGGAGACATCACAAAGGTGAACACCTGATACTGTAGATATCAGTGAGGCCGAAAGTGAGAATGAAGATGGAGCCGAAAAAATTTTTTTAGCTGAAGATGCTGCAGAGGAATGTCTATTTAAAGTTGTGGAAAGAATAGGTTCCAGATAAAAAGTGGACATTCTGATATATGAAGGTAACTTAGATGTTGAGGAGTTGATATTTAGATAAATATTTCAACTATGAGGATATCGAAGAAGATAAGAAAGTAAAGAACATTGTTACTAGATTGAAAGGGCACGCAGCTCTGTGGTGGGATGAAATGCAGGCTGACAGGTGTTTCAAATGAAAACAAATAATTAAAATATGGGACAGGAAGGTTGCCAAGATGAAATCCAAATTCATACCCAGGGATTATCAAATCAATCTGTTTCAAAAAATGTATAATTTAAAATAGAAGGGGATGACAATGAAGGAATACACTACGGAATTTTACAGGTTAAACATCAGAGATGGTCATCGCGAGAGTGATGATGAAAAATTCGCTAGATACATGAATGGCCTAAGATATGAGATTCAGTATGAGATGAGCATGGTGACAATCAGGAATGTAGAATATTCTTATCATATTGCTTCAGAGGCAAAAGTGAAATTGGCCCGAAAGAAAGGTCAAAGGGGCAGGGGTAGAAGTCATAGTAGAGGCAAAGCAGTTACCCAGGACAGAGTACAAAATCCCAAGGATGAAGAGAAGAAACCTCATAACCACCCAGAAAGGGGAGGAAGCTCACAAGGAGGAAAATATGCCAATAGGAACATGTTTCCTCTATCAAGAGGAAGACGAAGAGGCAGAGAAGGTGAAATAAAGTGTTTTGTTTGTGGAAATATCGAACACATATCGTCGGAATGTCCCGATAGAAAAAGAGATGGAGGAGGAGAAGCTCACATTTTAGAAGCGTGAAGGAAAAATGTTGAGGCAAAAGATGCAAAAGGTGGAAGATCCTTGATGATGAGGAAAATTCTTTTGAAGCTAGAGAAGGAGATGGAGAATCCAGTCCAGAGGAACAACTTGTTTAGGACTACTTGCAAGACCAAGGATAGGGTATGCAAGGTGATAGTTGATAGTGGAAGAACAAATAATATAGTATTCACAGAGATGGTGGAGAAGCTAGAATTGGAGACACTTGCACATCCGAGCCCATACAAGGTTTCGTGGTTGCAAAAAGGACATCATGTAACTGTCACTAAAAAATGTTTAGTTGAATTTAAGATAGCAAGTTATAGAGATTATATCTTATGTGATGTTATTCCCATGGATGTCTATCATATTTTGTTTGGAAGGCTGTGGAAATATGATAGAAATGTTATTCATGATGGAAGAAATAATGCATACACCTTGGAGAAGAATGGTAGGATGCATATGTTGCTTCCAATTGAAGACAAGAAGGTGAAAGAAGAAACAAGCAATACTATACTTCTCATGAGTGGGAAGGAACTTCTAGATGAAGTTAAGAAAGATGAAGAAATGTATTTTGTTGTGGTTAGAAAACCTAGAGTCATCTTGACCAATACCTCGATAGATGATCTACTTGAGGAAATTGAGGAATTGTTGGAGAATTTCACTGATATAGTGGTGAAATATTTACCTTGTTCGTTGCCGCCCGTCAGAATTATAAGCCATCACATCGATCTTATACTAGGGGAGAGTTTACAAAACAAAGTAGCATACAGACTGATGTCGTAGGAGAATGAAGAGGTCAAAAAGCAAGTCTAGGATTTGATGGACAAAGGGATGATTAGAGAAAGCTTGAGTCCATGCGTTCTGCCAACAATGTTAAGTTCAAAGAAAGATGGTGGATGGAGGATGTGTGCAGACTCGAGGGATATAAACAAAATCACCATAAGGTATAGATTTCCTTTACCCAGGATGTATGACTTGATGGATTGCTTGATTGGAGCAAAGTTTTTTCAAAAATTGATTTGAAAAGCAGATATCATCAAATTAGAATGAGGAAAGGTGCTGAATGGAAGACAACATTCAAGAAAAATGAAGGGATGTATGAATGGATTTTCATGCCATTTGGCTTGACGAATGCACCAAGTACTTTTATGATATTGATGAACCAAGACTTGAAAGATTTCATTGGAAAATTTGTAATTGTGTATCTTGATGATATATTGATCTTTAGTAAGACTGAGGAAGAACATTTGAGACATTTAAATTAAGTGATGCAGAGGTTGCAGCAAGAGAAGTTGATGATAAATATGAAGAAGTCATCTTTCATGAAGTCAAAACTCATTTATTTGGTTTTCATGATCTCTTCGAATGAGTTGAAGATGGATCAAGGTCTTGGGGTTTCACTGCTACATCTAAGTCACCGTGGAATTTTCGCTATAACTTTTTTTCTACAACGTATCAGAAGGAACTGCTTGGAGGGTATTTATTAGATGGATCAAGGTACGTTGGGTTCGAAATTCAGCTCCTGAGGTCTTATAATTTCAGAGATACAGCCTGTACAAGATAGGGTTATGGAATCATCCTGAAATGAGTCATTGTGGAATTTTTGCTATAAAAAATTTTCTGTAACGTTGTAGACCCTTTCCTCTGGAGGCCATTTACAGAAATTAGTAAGGTACCTATGGTAAAAAGTTAAGCTTCTGGGGCATCTTAAATTTGTAGATACACCTTGTGTAAGATAGGGTGTTTGACTAGTCCTATTGACTAGCCTCAAGAAGGTGTTCCAGGTAAAACAAGCATAACTTCTTTCTAGAGTATCCAAATTGAGTGGGACTGGTTGCATTGGATCTTGGAGAGTCTTTTGTATTTTGGGTGCGAGTTTCAGAATTTTATATCAATTATTTTGTGCGGGTCATTCTATACAAGTGAGATCTCCTGGAAAGGCCAAAAATCGGCAAGTTGTGAGAAAGTTACCATAAATTCCACTTGGCACATCCAATTTTGATCAGACCTGTGGCATTGCAAAGAAGAAATATCATAGAACTACCTAAAATAAATTTTCATACCCATAAGGGCCGAAACTTGGGAGATAGAACAGAATAAATATTGTCTAGCAGAATCACCTCAAAATCGAGACTCAAAAGTGATATTTGGCCAACATGCCACCCAAAAAGGGACCTTCTACACCAAATAAGCCTCCACAAAATCCTAATTGGACTCTTGATGAAGGTGAAGAAATGCGTAGGGATATAAATGATTTACAAAAGAAGACAGTAACCAAAGCTGAACTACAAGAGATGAGGGATTCAATGGAAGCTAAGTTGGATACTAAGATGGATTCAATGAAAGATCAGATGGATTCAATGGAAGCAAAGTTGATGGATTCAATGGAAGCTAAGTTGGATACTAAGATGGATGGATTAAAAGGGGAGATCATGGAAGTATTGAGAAATTTCGTAACAGAGAAGACACCCAAAACTGAAAATGCATCTCATGAAATTCATGATGAGGACACAAGGAAGGTGAATCAAGAATGGAGAAACTCCAGCTTTGGTTTGAAGACCAACCATGTTCCTAAGATTGATATGAGGAAGTTTGATGGCAAGGACCCAATCACATTGATACTTCAGATGGAGCAATTCTTTGATCTCCATAATGTGCCACATACACAAAAGGTATGAATTGCTTCTTTATATTTAGAACCTAATCAATTTATTTGGTATCGATGGCTTTGTTCTTGAAAATCACTCGTCACTTGGAAAATTTTCATGGAAGAAATGATAG
>JASDQU010501856.1:56314-72931 GCA_032191745.1 Picea mariana
CCTTATTTATTCCAATGCTGATATAATCAGAAGGGAGATGATATGGTATCTAGTTGTGATGTTAGTGTAGCCTCTTGGCGCTGGTATAACATACTCAGCGGATGCCAGATTTATATATATTAAACTACTCAGAGTTAGTAATAACGGTGGTTGCGCATTTAATTAATGTTGAATTTGGGTTGATTCTGAGTCCTCTTATCCGCGCCTTCAGAAGGGGGCATATTGTTCTTCCCTTTTTCTTGTTTTTGTTGCAATTGGTTGGTTGCTTGGTCTGTGAGTCGGGTGGGATGTAGACACCTCCATGTTCCTCAGAACAGTCGCCATCCCTGAGACCTTAAATGGTTAAAGACGATGGGAAACCGGGCTTGAGCGTTGCTTATGTGTCTTGGAGGTCCTAACCTTGCAGGGTAGGACGGGCGGGTAGTTAGTCGTATTTAGCAGTCAATTTTACCTTGTCGTTAAATGTTGCATTGCGCACCCTTGCCTATGGTCTCAGTTGTTGCAGATACTCGTCGTAAGATTTTGTCTTCTTGCAATGAAAACCGTGGTCGCGTCTTGTTGGATGTCAAGGGAAACATAGAGTCAAGTATGTTTTTACTTCTACACGCGCGCACACACCGTAAACAAAAAAAAAAATAAAAATTGCACCTGTATACTAATGGATGTCGTAACGAGGCGGTTCGTTACAGAGATTACGATTCCTACAATTACCTATTGAACAACCTATCATTTGTATCTCATAAAGGAGGAGTTGGTTTAGGCCTTTGTTATAATCCTTGTGTAATTTCTACTCAACCTTAAGTCTAAATATGGGGGACTTCTATTTTGATCATGGTAGTAATGAAGGTTGATATAATAACTTGGAATACTTTTATGTAAATTACTAAAGGTATTAACTATACCCCTTATCCCTAACGTGGTAAGGGGGGTTCATTCTAATCGTTTTAACATAGTGTAGGTAAAGTGGAAATCGTGAGGTTTAATGGACACACTGCATTTAATGTCGACACAGTCTGAGGTTTATGAAACTTTAAAACTTGTATTACAAGGTGGATTGAGGTTGTTAATGTCACTCTTATCGTGTACCATATCTCATTACTATGCATATCCGAAGCATTTCATGGCAGCCCAAATGGGTGCCAAGTGTTACAATATTGGAATGAGAGATAACATGTGATGTTTTGACCATCCTGCTTCGGTTTCAGTCACTTTCATTCAATTTTTGGAAATCTTTCTACGGGCGATTGGGATTCATATCTAGGGTTTTAGTTCTTTGTTCAAGCTTCCTCCAAAATATACTAGCGAAGCTATTAATCCATCGCCATCATTTAGAATTTAGTTCTGGTTATTTTATAAGAGTTTAAGAATATCTAGGTAAGGATTCAATGCCTTTTCCTCAAACTAAGTCTTGTACAAGTTGGAGATTTGCAGATTTGCAGATTCTAGGTAGTTATGTGTTTTTTCAGTCATATGCGCATTTACTGAGTTCTCGATTCATGTTTATGACTTGAATTTTCCCTCTGAGGAGAATACCATTCTCTGTATAAATTTGGTATTATCATGTAGTGGAACAATGATTTTAAACTAAATGTTATTGTCTTTATTAATATCATTCACAGTTTATAATTTGTTTAATCCTCTAGTGGCTTAACTTTTTCACCGAACATAGTTACCTTTGTTGATATTATCCTTGGTTTATTTTTCATTTGAGCATGTAGTGGCCATCTCTGTTACACTAAATGATGTTTGTCTCTATTGACATTATTCTTTGTTTCCATTTTTCTTGAGCACGTTTTACAGAAAGCACCTGTAAGGATTATAGTTATCATACATTCTTGTTATTCATTGTAACTCTATTAATAACATTCTCTGCTTTCATATTTTAGTATACTTGTCATGTATGAATACTCTAGACTTATGATGGGGCCCTTTTTTGAGAACAATAGTACCCATCAAAAGGAGAAGATGTGAATTCTAGTTGATCTTTTCATTCCACTGCGAGAGTTTGTTTCAGTGTTGATCTATTTAGGTAAAAAATTCATACCCTCTGTTCATTACTATCTCGTAATATTTATCTGGTTTTACTTTAATAAAACCTTGTTTGTTAATGCAGAGATATTTTACCATGTCGTCGGGGTTTTTATCTCGAGTTACCCTCTTTTGAATACTCGTAAGTGCCACTTTCATTGACTGTTTCCCTTTTTGAACAAACAACAATCTTTATTCGATACTACTTGTTGGAAGCCCCACAAAATTTTTAATTCTTAAAGCAATGAATCATAAATTTTATAGCTGCCTCTGCTTAAACATATGAACATTTGTACTTGAAAGATGAGTCTTGGGCTATAAAAGGTTTTTATTTTTCCTAGTTCTCGTTTTCATGCTTCGTTCATGACTGAAAGCATGAACGAAGCATTGAAACTTTTGAATTTATTGCATTTGAATTTAAGGTTTATTTCCCTAGGAGAATAAATGTTCATATAAACCTTTTTAAGAATGACATTTTTCATTAAGGCCTATCTCATGTCAATAAAATGGTTTTTCTTAAATTGCTCATTGTTATAAGGTCTACTTTGGACATTTGAATGATACACCGAGAATCGATGGATGTTAGGCTATGAGTTTGTTCGATGTATGATTCTTGGTAAATACTTTCTATGGCCGTTATGTTGTGATTTGTCAAACACCTCTTTTCTTAACCTTACAATGAGAAACTCCACCCTTTACACAATGATGATACTTAAACGCATCACATCGTATTATGTACTCTTCTAATAGTGGATTTTTCAAAATGACATGTCCATCATTTCAAGTTAAGTCTCGGGATTTGTTTTGTACCCTCAACGATTCATTACACAAAACACCTAATTCTCTTATGAAACCCCTTATTTATTCATTTAATTCACGCAAGGGTTTTGTTCTTTGGTTTTAGCCCTGGTTCTTCCTGTTCTGTGAAGCCCTTCTTCCTTACAGTGGTTTCTGTTTCCTCTGTGACTGCTTGTCTGAATCCACATGGCCCCTATTTTCCATATCAAACCAAATGGCTCACAAACCCTAATCCTATATGACGACGCAAGGGAAGACCTTAAGGGTCAAGGCTGGCTCAAATTTCTTGAGAGATTTCAAGGTTTCAAGTTGCAAACAACCCAAGAGTTTGCCCTCTCTTTTGATGGTTGCTGAGCCAAAGTAGAATATGTTCAAATCGAAATCACTGAGGAGTTTTTGAGCCAGGCAACAGGTCTTCCCCTTAGTGGGCAAAAATGGTTTAAGAATTCTAGGGTAGAGGAGGTGTCGTGGAGTCTGTTCATTACTTCTAGGAAAATTTAGTGCTGTGATAAAGGTATCCCTATATCTCTGTTAAAAACTAGGTGGCACGGTTTATTGGCAATCTTGTGACAATTCATTACATGTGAGGGTTGCTTTGGCATCGTTTTTCTGTATCACATAAGATTGTAAATGAAATTCATCGGTTTCTAGTTGAATATGCCTTTCTATTTATTGAGAACTTTATATAAGATGGCCAAGAGGTATAAGAAATAGTGTTTGGATTCTAGTTTATTTCATCATGGATCGATAAGGATAATGTTAGTCCACCATTTAAAATTGCAGGGCAATGATTGTGACAGTTTCTTATCTTGAAATGGCTTTGTTACACCTAGCCCCATAGAGGTTGATAACCCCATGTTAGAAGAAACCGCAATCCCTTCCATTGACAGAATAGTCTCCTCATCCAAATGACCCTGTGATAAGGATGCACTCGATGAGCCTATGTCTAAGAAACAAGATGTTGATCCAAGAACCTATGAATTTCATGACTATGAATAATACGCTTGCCCTAACAACTTTGCAAAAACCACAAACAGGCCCTCCTGCAAACTGTCTAAGAATGACTCAGATGTAGGGTTTAAAAACAAAAGGGTAGGGATATTAATTTCTAGGAGTCTACGAAATAAATTGAAATCTCATATGAGCTCGATAAAAGCAATCGAGGTCCATGAGAGCTTCGATTTTGAGATCGAGAAATTATTGGCAAAAGAAGACCCAAGTTACCTCAAACCAGATCTCAGCCAGACCTACGATTTCATAGACAATATACCACCGTGCCTGAAGCATAGAGAAGGTTCTCCAGGGATCAAACTCGGTAAAGAACCCACAGAAAACAATGGTATCATTCTCACACATGCCCATGGATATCGTCAAACAACTGTTCCAGATCCACGGTGTGAGGTTTGTTTGTTTTGGATCGACAAATATTACACAGATATACCTTCCCTTCAACTGCAGATCAAATCCCTCACCACTTAGATCGACTCATTAGCGAGTGAAAATCACAGACTAAAGTTCAATTCTCAAAGGCAAGGGAAGCACTTGAAAATGAGTGGAAACATAATAATAAAGAATGTTGAGTGTGTTACAGCAGTAGTTAACTCTGACGTCTTATGAGTCAAATTTAACATGCAGTTAAGAGGTAAAGAATTGTTTTTTTGTCTTAGTTGTATTTTTTTTTAGTTTTTTCTATTAATATAGATTTAATTAGATTTTTGTTGTTTAAAATAAAACTAAATACAGAATCAGCTCATTCTGTAGCCATTATATTCTCATTCGAATTTTTGGAAAGTATTGGTTAGAATAATATCTAAACTCCTTTATTTTAGTTTTTCCTTTCAGGATATCATGTAGTTGGTGGTGATCTGATGATATGGACCAATTTTGAGCTTATTATCCATTTATTTGGCTCATCTTTTGTAAATAGAAACAAGCTTTTTATAGTTTTGAGAGATACAGTGTGATATGGAGTGGTTCTATTACCCTCTATTTTGTAATTAGTAAATCATTTTGAGATTTAATCTTATCCCACAAGATAAGATGTTTAGCTTGAATGAACTCTTTAAATACTAGAGATTTTTGTAATGAAGGCATCATCGCCTGGGGTAGAAGATGGATGTTTAATTTACAGACTTTAATCGAACAACAATGCACATTTCGGCTTTAGCTTCTTGTGGATGGTGTCTTCATTTAAGTTTTGTTTATCCTGATATGATAATAGGTTTTGATAGCTTTAGTCTTCATGATTTATTCTGTTATTGGGATAATTCCTTTATAAATGTTGTCCATAAATAATGCTTCATATATTAATCGTGTGATCATTTATTCAGCTTCAATTACAGGATTTCTCCTTTAATTTTCGTTGAAAGATTAAATGCAAGGATGTTTGCTAACAATTTTTTCTTAATATAATTACTTGCAATCATGAGATCATGGTAACTATTGGTATCATTCTTTCTGTTATTAAAATTTAACAACCAACGTAATTGTTCTGCATTTATTCAGAACAGACTTAAGGTTCATTGCAGGTTTCTCTCTTGGACAAGGTGGTTAAATGTTTTTCTGATTGCACTGATGTTTGGATGCATATCATCAGCTCGCTAACAGGTTAGCTCAATTTCATTTTTCTACTATTTGTTTATCATTGAAATTCGAATGTAAAGTTTGTCTTTTGACTATCTATACGTTTCCATTTCATAACATTTTCTTCCTTTAGTTTAAGACTTATAAAAGAAAAAATCAAAAATATTTGTATGTGCTTTCTTTATCATCTTCTTCAAAGAAGTCATTTTCACATTGAGTTTAGTAAGTTTAGCTTAAAACTTGCAACTTGTAAATAATGTATATAAATGAGAGTTATCTATCTTTTGCTTAAATATGCCTATTACAGTCACATTAGAGCACACACACACACACACACACACACACACACACACACACACACATATATATAGTATTTTGTAATTAGTTATTTATTTCTTTTCTTTTCTTTTGTTTCTTTTAGGATTCTTATATTGGCCAACGAAGCCATTAAGCCGGTCAGAACGAGTTATACCAAATGGATTGGGTTACTTAGACAACCTCAGACCGGACTCATTCTTCCAATTAACGGACAATCGTTTTCGCCCGTCCACACTACTCTAATTTTGTGTTTTGACAACTTGTCAAATGTTGATGTCTATGGTTCCTTGACTAAAGGGAATTCACCCATGAAAGGTTTTTTGATTTCCATTTTCACCTTAACTATGGATGAGGAAGAGTACTATGGAGTACTATGGTATATGCTCTAAAATAGTTTGGAAGGATTGTATGTGTACGCTTCTGTACCCTTTTATTTTTGTTGGATTTTTAAAATATAATAGAGTTACTTTCTCGTATATAAATTTGAGGGGCTTTTGGTTTTGAAAATCTCATAGATTCCATCAAATAGTTGTAACTCTATTAATCTATTTTATAAGGAATTAACTGTTTCATTTTTCGATGATGTTGTGTTTGGCTCGAGTCCCTGTTTGCCAAACATTTTGTTTTGTTTTCATTAAAGAAGGTTACATAAACTGCATGTTTTGTTTCTATTGATTAACTTTTTTGTTATTCTCTTTAATGGAAAATACTTTGAACCTTCTATTTATGTTCAAAGGTTTAAGTATGATAACAACATAGTTATTTAGTAATTTAGCTTATATATTATATGTATATATATTGATTCCTTTATGTTTATTTTAGAGACCCATTACAACAACTGTTTTACTATTTTTTTTTTGCATATAGCTAGTTAAGTTATAATTTCCTCCTTGTTCTTCAATTTTCCATACTGGATATGAATAAAATCCTCTACCTCATGTTCTATGATTCTGTTTAAATTCCCATATTGGTTTTCAATAAAATTGTTGCCTCCTATTCTACGATTTTGTTTGACTTTCGATAATGGTCCTGAATAAAACCGTCTTCCTATATAAGTTACTTAATAAAACGATACTTATAAAAACAAGAATGTATTATTTATAATTTTCCATGTGATCAATGAATAAAACATAAATCAAATATTCACAATTTGTATCTGTGTATTGAATTAAACAAATAAATTATCCATATAATATTGAAGAAGCAATATTTCAATCTAGAATAGAGTGGAAGAAAAAAAACTAATTAAAACCTGTAACTGATATTTCCTTATGGGAAAATATGCATGAAGTGGGATTTTCCCCCAAACCTTAGATCATAGCTGCTACATGTGCCAACTTTGTCACTCCCAAGATAAATCCTGATCCAAAACCAACCAAGTGACTTCCTGCAGAGTATAGGGTTTGAAGATTTACTTGAATATTTTTTGTGTCATTTCACTGTCACTCATTTTTTTAGTTGATAGAAAATGGCATCCAATTTTCTTGTTTTTATCTCTTTTTAATATGTTCCTAGGTATTTGACACTTGTTTGAGGCTCCTTCTCATTGACCACTTGTCAAATTGATTTTTATTCATTGATTACCTGTAAATATGATTATTACACATGTTCCTAAACACCTGAGATCTTGTCTCATTTCAGTTGAATTAACTCAATCAAATTTCACCACTTATCCCCCTCACTTGGTGGTTCTCTTTGGATCCATGGATTCCCTCTTCTAACAGTCCCACCTTATATGTGTTTCCTCTTTCTCTTTTATTGATAAAATAATAAAAATGAAAACAATAAGTTTGTGTTAGATCAATAGGATCAATAACATGTTAAAAAAAATAAAAAGTTTAATATTCAAAATTTCAGGGTATCACAATCGCTGCAAGTAAATCTACATTTAAAATAAAAATGAGTGCAGAATGGTTGTTTTTTTAAGAAGTTTTATAAGTTACAAAATTTATGTGTTTTCAACACAATTAACTTCTAGAGAGTCTAAAATAAAAATAAATATGACTTTCTATATGACGGTAAATTTGTATTACTATGAAGTCTGTGCCGGAATGCGTTGACATTGGGGAGATGAAATGCTTCCATAACGAAGAAGCCAATGGGTTTAAACAAAATGTTGGTACACAATGACAGAGAAAATGTGGTCCCAGTGAACCTATTGGAAGAGATTTTTTACAATTTACTGTTAGCGCACTACCTTTACTAATTATCACGCACAGCTCTCCATAAATGTTTATCATCGTGTATGCTAATTGTCATCCAAACACCTACATTATGACATGTTTTCATGATCCATAAAATCCTGAATGTACACTCAAGATAGTTTTTAAAATACTATTACCTTAAGATAAGATTTTAAAATAAAATTATAAATATATGAAGAGATATACAAACTTTAAAAGATTTAAACTATTTATATAAGGAAGTATAAATATAATAGTATTATAATAATAACTAGCATACCTATGAAGAAGGGGAAAGGAAACATTCAAGTGAATTGAGGAGGTGGGTGTTTATGTTGTTAAAGAGGATGGGGATTGGGACCTGGATTGAGTTAGAGGGTGGTGGTGAAAAAATCTACAGGTTTTTTCATGTGTTTTATGCCCCACATGGACAGGAGCACACTAAATCTCCCTATATATCAATGAGCCTAAATCTCCCTATATATCAATGAGCATCCAGACACTCCTCAACGGGAAGGGAGCTTATGCATGCTTTCAGTTACAAAATTTTGATTTAGGAATGGAAAATGGTCATTTTTTAGGGAAAGAAATGACATCGAGAAAAATATTTAAAAAAACCAAAAAAACCAAAAGAAAAATATAGTCAACATAAGACCCTTGGCAAGGGAAAGATAATGGATTTCTAGTTCTATCCATCAAAATGAACTATTATGCATCCATTCTAGAGCCACGCATATAAAATTCAAGTTGGTGGTCAAACATCAAATTCATTCAACAAAACACTCCACAAAGATGAAAATTCACTTAAGTAAAATTGAAAAATGATTTCTCAAATTCACAACTCAATATAATTCAAAAATTAAAAGAATTTTTTTCTTTGAAACTACTGATGAGAAAACCCAACATTATATGCTAGAAGAAAAAATTACTCTCCCTGTTCAATTGAAAATAAAACTTTGAAGGAAGTTAAAATAATCTACTTACTTGTTTCTCTTATATTGCAAATCTAATCCTTATGTTTGGCCATTCATAAAGTTTCAATTCACTAAAAAACTATTTCTCAAAAATTGTAATTTCCTTAATTAAATATAAATAAATCCTTAAACTATAAAGAAAAAGAAAGATTAGTAATCACAAAAAACTCCGCATAAAAAAACATCCCATCCATATATCCTCCACCTGGAGGTTTCGAAGAAGGAGGATGCATGTCGTACGCTCCAGTATTTGATAGGTCAGTTATTTGTGGGAACTTGTGAACAGAATATATGCATGAGTTTAAAAACATTCAGTCGATGTATCACCCCCAATACACCGAGACTGTAGAAGGAAGCACACTTCTCTCAGTGCATAATTAATAATTAAATAAATATAGAAAATCTGAGGTTTTATATTTGTTGTAAATTGAAAAATATAGAAAATTTATAGGTTTAATGTATATCTTAATAATATTTTCTCTAAATTAAATAAAAACATAAAACATTATCGATATCGATATGATTGCAAGTCCAATGCTAATTAATTAATCATCTAAGACGACCTATGAATACATATGTTGAAGGAATTCTTTAGAATTATTATTTCTAACTCAGAGGTTAAAAAGAATTTAAATACTTACAACAGTGATAACCAATTACATCGAATAGAATATTTCCTCGAAGCTATTTAATTTCAATACCACCTATAACACCGAATACAATACAATATTTTCTCAAAAATTTTGAAGCTATTCAATTTTAATACCAAACAGAAAAGGAAAGGTAAAAGTTCTCAAAAGTTTTCAAAACTTTACAAATTTGATCAAAATCCCTAGGATCTAACGACCTTTTGACTCTTCCTTAGTTAATTCTCCCATAAAATAGCCACATATGTTGCTCGGCGTGGGATTGTCGCTTTGACTGTAATTAGTAAATGTTTTTTGCAAGACCATCTTTTCTTTTCTTCATATGATAGCAAACCTTCTTCATTCAATCAGTGGGACAACTGCTCCAATACACCCCCACCATCAAACAATAGTTTCGGATATCCATAGGCATCTAACTTCGTCGACGACCTCAAATGTTCACCTTCCAACTATTCTATTCCATCACACCAGATACCATCTAGTTCTTGAAGTTTTGACAACTACTCCAAGACTCATATTCTTCTCATCTCCACACATTCAAATGCCCTCAAATCCTCCAATGAGACAAACCTTTCAATACTTGGAAGCTCCTCCACTTCTCTGCACTATAAATTGCAGTTTTAGAAGTGTTTTTGGAAATGTTTCAACCTCCACTAGATCACTGCAAAACCAAATGAAGAGATGATTAAGGTTGGGAAAAACACCATGAAGAGTTGGTTCCTCCTCTTTAGACCATATTTCTATGTTGACAACTTTGAAGTCTTTAGTGAAAGAAAAATACAATTCAAAGTCTTCGTCAATGGAAAAATTCATCTGTGTCCCCCCTGTGGACTCTCTTAATGTTTATCTTTCTCCTTCAACATTTTTAAAGGGTAGTTCCCGCAACAAACATCTAACTACTGTCAACTTATTCAACTGAGACAATAGTGGAATGAACTCGGGCAACCATTTCAACTCGTTGGAACCGAAGAGACTCAATTCATACAACTTCCTGAAGTCATAGAACGAATGCGACAACATTTCCATAAAAAGGGATTCCTAATACCAGAAGCTCCAAATCCCTTAGGTTTCCAATGGTGCTTGACTATTCCTTTAAAGTTGCATCCAGAAAATATAATTTTTTTGAGGTAGCGTTGTTGTGTGACTTGGGAGGGAAATACTTCAATTCTTTCACAGTGGGAGAGATACAAGTGTTCAAGTGTGCTGATATATCCAAGAGTTTCGATGAAGATGGTTAAATCAGAGCAGTAATTCAAATCAAGATTTTTAAGCCAAATTAAATTTCCAGAGGATTTTGGGAGCATATGCAAATTTGAGTAAGACAGATCGATGTCTTCAAGGTTTTTTAAATTCCTGATGTAATGTGTGACAGGGACCTCCATTTTGAAAATTTGACTAACACCAAGGTCTTCAATGACTGCAAATGACAGAACTCATAAGAGAAAACCACACACTAATTAATCATCTGAGACAACATAGAAGCACCACAACACACTATCGGGCAAGATGTTGAGCTCTGCGAATTATTTTTATCAAATGTGACCGAGTTGCAGTATAAGAGAATGACCATCAAACTCTACCCATGCAAGTTTCATTATCCGTAAAGTCATCTCCATGAGAAGTAAGAGGCCCATGCCGATTGTGAAAATGAAAAAGTGTCAATTTCATATATGGTTTGGACAGACGACCTAGCAAAACCTCTCTTTAAATAACACCTTCACTGTAATAATATGCTAACTTTTATATTTTATTTTTTTTAAATAAAATTTATAATTTTGTAAGAAGAAATGCATATTATTCTTATTTTCAAATATTACATTAATAAATTGATTAATTAAAAAAACAACAATAAGAAAACAACTTAATAGTTTAATATTAAAAGTAATTATCTCAAAATTTTAAATATATACTTTACATTGTTTTTTATTTAAAAAAATTGTTTTTAAACATACTCTTACTCTCGAGATAAAAAAAAATTCATCTAATTTTCATTTTCTTAAAAAAAATCATTCAATTAGTCTTTGGACATACTCTTACAAACCATCCAATCATGAATTATTTGATTGTTTAACTTAAAAATATAATATCTCATCAATCTTATCAAATTCAAGCCATACAAACAAGTGGTACTTATGGAAAGATATGTCCTGAACTAAATTAAATTCAACATTAAATATTGATTTAAATAACATACATCAATGTTTAAGTATTACTGTTTATATTTTAAAATGTATTTATTAAAATAATGCATTACATCAATTATTAAAGATAATAAGTAATAAAACCCTTCAATGTTAACCAACACAAGTTGAAATTCTAATGCATTATGATAATGAGAATCGTTAAAAATATAATATCTCATCAATCTTATCAAATTCAAGCCATACAAACAAGTGGTACTTATGGAAAGATATATCCTGAACTAAATTAAATTCAACATTAAATATTGATTTAAATAACATACATCAATGTTTAAGTATTACTGTTTATATTTTAAAATGTATTTATTAAAATAATGCATTACATCAATTATTAAAGATAATAAGTAATAAAACCCTTCAATGTTAACCAACACAAGTTGAAATTCTAATGCATTATGATAATGAGAATCGTAATTTTAGTGCCTTATGATAGTGAGAATAGTATTTCTCATCACGTCTCATTCTTTTCGAAAGAATGAATTTGAATATATGTATACAAGATTTCTTCAAATTTTATCCATCAAAGTATGTTGTAAAGGAGAGAATTGAGGGGTGACATTTTTTTTAATGGGTTGGTATTGATATTTATGATTTTAGATTAGGTTCACATGAAAATATTGAAATGCATCTACAACTCTTTCATTGAAAGATATTGATATGCTTCCTCTCCGCCACTAGTATTGTTTTTGGTTTTTTATTGAAGTCACTTATTGGAAAAAAAAAAATTTGGTTTTCTGTTGAAGCCACTAGTATTGTTTTTGGTTTTCTATTGAAGTCACCTATTGGGAAAAAAAAAAACACAACAAGATTATTGTTGCAGATTTTATAAGTTTGATAATGCTCTACTCTTTTCTGAATATTATACACACATTGATTTCTCTATGAAATAAGTGTAAGGGAACTCAATTGTGGTGGAGATTAATTTGCTTGATACCTATTGAGTTTGAGAATGTTTAAATCAAATTATAAAATAAAATGCATCCAATTCATATAGTTGTTTCAACAAACAATTTTTTGTTTATTTGTTTGAATTTATAGATATATTATATTATCAAAAACACATTTAAGCAAAAGTGGTTAATCTATGTTTTAAAGTATTTTATTATTATTATTATTGATTTATTTATTTGTTTGAATTTATAAATATATTAAATTATAAAAGCATATTTAAGCAAAAGTGATTAATCTATATTTTAAAGTATTTTATTATTATTATTATTGATTTATATTGATATTTTATATATAAAGATATAATAGAATTATTCATACTAAAACATGTCTGTGATATTGGAATGTAAATAGGCTTTCAAGATGGATCCAACTCACATAGTTATTTCAACAAACAATTTTTTATTTACTTGCTAGAATTGATATATATTATATTATCACAAACACATTTAAGTACAAGTAAACAATCTATTTTTTAATGTACTTTTTTAATATATAGTATTACTATTATTGATTATTTTATATATAAGGATACATGTAAATGATTAGATTGATGTGATTTATTTAAAAATGGCATCAATATAATCCATTAAAACATTTTAATATGCTAGTTGTTAGGTAGTTTGTAAATGGTTGGATTGATGTGATTTTTTTAAAAATGACATCAATATAATCCTTTAAAACCTTTTAATATGTTAGTTATTGGGTTAATGTGATAAACTTAAATTTGCTCCAATCCAAAAGTCTTTTTTAGTATATGTTTTGATATGATGTGTTAAATAGTAAAATAAAAACGGTTTTGATTTATGAGTATTTGAATTAAGTTATTGTAATATGATTGGTGGTTATTTGTACATTTAATATTTATAAAAATAAAAAATTATTAATTGAATTTTATTTTGAAGTTTTCAAAAAAAATGTTTTATTAAATATTATTTTTATTATAAATTTTTGTTATGTAACTTATTTAATTAATAGAATATATTTAATTATTCAAATTGAATTTTTTTTATATAAATTTAGATATAATAAATATTTTAAATAATTATAAGATATAAGTTAAGGAATCAATGAAAATGAATAATTCAAAATTTTATTTTAACTTGCAAAATTATTCAATAGAAAAGATTTTAAATGAAAAGTAAAGGATTTGTAAGTGAGTTATAAAATAATTATCCTCATCAAAATGCTTTAATATGTTATTTATGTGATTTTATAAATGAAGAAAAAATAAGATATTTGTACTTTAAATCTATACTTTAATAGAAAAGACTTTAAATGAAAAATGAAACATAACGGATTTGTAAGTGAGTTATAAAGTAATTATCCTTATCAAAATCCTTTAATATGTCATTTATGTAACTTTATAAATGGAAAAAGAAATTCCTATTCAAAACATTTTTGTTTAAGTTTAAAGTTTATCTAAATGAATTTAGAAAAATAATAGAGTATTTATTATAGATGATAATGTAATATTTTAATAAATTATAATATAAAATTTTATAATAATTTGTATTTTTATTTTATTATATTTAATAAATTTAAAATTTAAATAAATATACATTTTTTTTTATTGATGGATACAAAAATCAAATAAGATGGAAGTTTATAATAGATATTATATAAAATATAATAATGATTTACATTTATAAATGGAGGTTTACTTTGTAGTGGATGAAAGTTTATAATGATGATGATGATAATGATTAACCTCCACTAAGACAAAATTGAACTATCTCACCTTAAGAGAGTAAGTGATTACTTAATGACATATAATCTGAGTATAGGCTCAACAATCTAAGAGAAAGCAATTTTCATATTTAACCTTTTTAGTGTCACAAAGGTGACACACTCTTTCATCCTATGTCTTTTTAGGAATTGACCAACAACTAGTTTCACTATGGAGCTCGTGAGAATTTGTTCTTATTTATCTTAGCAATGTTTTTTTTTTCTTTACACTTGTCAAAACATATAGATAATTTTGATCTTCTAGATTATGTAAAAAGTGTGATGTATAAAATGTTATTAATATTAATTTGTTTCAAGGATAAGTTGGTTTTATGAGATTAGATATTTATTAGTAGTGTACAATTTTTTGATAGTTAAAGTTTTTTATTATTTAAAAAATTTATTGTAGTGTAAAACATTTGATAATGTAAGATAGATTTATAAGTTAATTATAATTCCATTTAACTTTATATATAAATTAATATATAATCTTATTTAATTGAGTAAAATCTAAAATTCAAATATATAAAAATATATTTTTTATTATTATAAGAAAATATACACATAAAAATATTTTTATATAAATATTTTATTTGTAGTATTTGTATATTTCTTCTTTATTTTTATTATTATTGATGATAATGATTAAAATTTATTAAGAGGTTATTTCCTTACTAATTTGTTAATATATAATCTTATTTAATTTAGTAAAATATAAAATTTAAATATATAAAAATATATTTTTTATTATTATAAGAAAATATACAGATGATGATTACTATTATACAAATAATTATATTTATATAATAATAATAATAAGGTCGCCACCCAGCCACACACAAGTTTGGTGTATGAGACTCCTTTGTTTGTGAGATAAGGGACTCCCTAAACTTAGGGATTTCACCGGTTAAGTCTACTAAGATATACATACTTATATATATATTTATTTTATTAATATATAATATTAATTTATATTATAATTTCTTATAAATTTTATAATTTTAAAATCTCCATCTATTATTAACTTATTTATAATTAACCTATTTAAATAAATAAAAAAATTAATAGAAAAATTAACTTTAAGGTTGATGTGATGAGTCTAGTTGAAGTCCATGCCTCCAAAAGTTTAGGCATTGTGTAGCACTCAAGTTGATTCGATTCATGTAACTTGTAAGGGATAATTACTTACAATTAGTGTTTTGTTGGGTGGTAATAATACACACCTTGCACCTACCTTCAAAAGTTTAGACATTGTGCAGCACTCAAGTTGATTCGATTCATGTAACTTGTAGGGGATAATTACTTACAATTAGTGTTTTGTTGGGTGGTAATAATACACACCTTGCACTTACATTTGTTTAGAAGTTCCTCAAGTATTTCGATTTTTTTATTCCTAAAAATGTTTGATAATTTTGTTTTTAAATATGAAATAGTCATGTGAGGTGCTCCATAAGATTTGTAATTCTTTTGTTTTTAAATATGAAATAGTCATGTGAGGTGCTCCATAAGATTTGTAATTCAAATATGTGTTACAGATTAAACAATAAACAATAACATTGCATCTATTTTTATTGTGTGATGTGTTTTATCTCTATTTCTCTATTCTTTAATCTAGCTGTTTTGAGGTTGATCCCAACCAGTGTTATCATAGATGAGGTCGAATGAACGATCGTCTATGAGAACCCGAGAGAAGTTTGTCATTCTCGTATAGAAAACAAGAGTTTGTTGCAACATAGATGAGGTCGAATGAACGATCGTCTATGAGAACCCGAGAGAAGTTTGTCATTCTCGTACAGAAAAGCAGAGTTTGTTGCAAGGAAACCTAGGGTTTGACACTCTGCCCGGTAGGAGGAAAAATCTATGATTTCGAAAGGATGTTGGACACTGAGACTTGGAAATAATGGAGATGTTAGCTAGTTGTTAGCACCAGTAATAAGCGCGGTTTGTAAGCGCCAGTTAGAAGAATCAGTTCTTAGTTAAGAGTCAGTTCTCTAGTTGTCTTTTGGTTTGCATGTAGCCGACTCAGGAGAGTCTTTTCCTATATAAGGATGTAATCCGTCTTTGTTTAATATCAAGAAGTGAGCGTAGCCTCACCGTGTTTGTTTGCGTGGTATATTTTATCTTGGTATCAGAGCCACGAGGAGAGGGTGCAAAAATCCTTGAAGTTCGCAGGTCCCTCCTCAAGTAGGGTGCGGGGGAATGCTACTCC